>JAECMU010047273.1:5332-17511 GCA_016106625.1 Dracogyra subfuscus | reverse complement strand
TCTTGAAGTGATTTTTACCCGTTTTCATCATAAGTACTTTATATAAAACATATTTACAGTGAATGTATAGCACAATCAAAGTAGATAAACATGTGTAATGTATTCATAATCCTTGAGAGCCTTTTCAAAGTACAACTAGTACTCAGCTAGTACATGTATGTAACTAAACTGCTGACACACTGCATTATAAGTTGCAGACTTGCACTTCTGTAGAAGTTCACGGGAATGACACTTGTCATAACATTGTCATGGAGTGTGCGTGGCATCACCAATCAGTTTAGTGGTAAACCAATCTGATTAAAATCAGCTCCACTGGTCTTTATAGTATAGGCCAGTGGAGCTGATTTTAATCAGATTGGTGGTAAGCAGGCCGTTGAGCATCTTTGTGGACAGAGATGACCGAAATTCTGTTTTGTTTTGTTTACAATTGAGAACATTCTGCGTATTTCTTGCGATAATGTTTTGGTGAATCGCATTCATCTGCCATTTTTTAAATTAGTTTTGCCGGTTTGGATGATTGATCCCGCGATGAAACACGAGCAACAATTGGTCGAAATATATGATATGTGTGACGTAACGTGCAACTGGACTAATGGATATGCGTGTAATTCACTAACAGAACCAGTGTAATGTAATGGTTACCGCGTACTACAATCGGGTCACACTTAAAAGGACAGATTAAAGGACGCACTGAACGATTTTTAGAAATTATTTTCAAAAAGCGGAATACTATTTTTATAATTCGTAGGGCGGAAAAATCGTAATTATTCCACCAAAATCGTAATAGTTGGCAGGTATGCACACACACACACACACACACATATTTAAAAAAAAATTAAAAAAAATATATGCACACCTGAAAATTTAAGAAGATGTGTTATATAAATAACAGTGCAACTTTCTACATACCAAATAAACCAAAGTGATTTCTTTTCTGGCTTCTAACTGGATGTCCTGACACCAAGGTGGATACAGACAAGATAACCACTTAACCATGCAGGACATATTTGCTTTGACATGTCGACAACATAATCTCCAAACAATTTCGTAGAAACATTTACTGGAAATGTTGCACAAGCTTTGGTATGGTATATGCCAAAACCTTGCCAAAACCTCACCTAGGCTGGGGAAGGTGCTAGGACTGAGGCTGGTGAGTATGGTACCAATTGAAAAAGAAATGCAATGAATCAAATGTGACACAACACATCATATCTGTTCTGAACTACATGTATAGATATGGCAGCACATAATTTGACAGATTCACCAGACCCAGATCCAGCTTTGGTGTTTGGTGGAGCTTAGTTTTTCAATGTGTTAAGTTGAACTCTGGGACAATGTGGTCCATATAAATCCTGATTACACTTATATGCCACTGACTTGACATTCACTAGCCATACTTTACTTAAAAGTTAATACAATTTTACTAAATACTAGTCATAATCAAGTATTACCGATAGAGCTTAAAACACTAACATTGAGGGGTTGGGTGTGAGCACAATATTTATATTTACAAAACAGACTTAACTGCAACATTTGACCAAAATTGATTAGCCGTCATGCATAGCAATAGCTAGTAGTTATTTACTAGCCCAACACTGAATACCACGAGCCATGGGAGTGGGGCTACCATTATCTAGAAGCCCTGCAGCCACAAAAGTAATCACAGTCTTTGAAAACTTCAAACAGTCAGAACTAATCAGAGATAAACTAGTTGTTGAAAAACTATGGTAGTCATGCATCAAACACTTTTTGTAAAAGCTACTGAATAATTTAGCATGTTTTAAACATCCTTCTAATTTAAGGTGTCCAACTTTATTCAAGTACCATGCAGGATGATGTTTGTAATTGCTCAAAACAAAACTGCACTGAATTTTTTCACTTCTTTGGTGAACAACTACTGAGGCACATTTTGCTTCTCCGAATAAATTTTCACTTGTCGGGACAAATGGACAAGTGCTTATTTCGAACACTGCATTACCGTGAGCACTGTCTACACCAGCTTCAGGAAAACCCAGGACATGTTTTTCAGCTGGGTCAGGAATGGATCCCCCCCCCCCACACACACACACACACACACAACTAAAAACTCTTAAAGTAAAGGCATTTATATCTCTTCTTTGTCCTCAATGCATCATATACTAAGATCAGTGATCTCCGGTACAAGCAGTTTTGATTGAAAAAAGGTGAGTTTACAGTCATCAGCCTCCAGGCACCAGCTTATATATACTTATTAAGACCGAGTGTCTGGAGCAAGAACTGAGTGTGCCAGGCCCTAGCTGTTAGTAAAGGGTGAAGGATTGAAAAGGAAGGAGCTGAGGTTATTTTGGATCTACTGGCTTGAAACTGTCCAAAGAAATATACACTACCAACGTGCATGTGTGTGGCAAATAAACAGACCTGTCAACCTGTAGCCAAGAGAAAGCAGGAGGTGTGTGTTGAAAAAGCAGGAGATTTGGTCAAAAAACAGGAGATTTTTTAACTTCACACAATTTAACCCAAAATCACAAGGTTGTTGTAAACATTATTACAAAAAGTTAATGAACACTACAAAATGTCATATATACTTGTAAATGTTATACCTTGGCTTTAAAAAAAAAAAAAAGTTTTTTTAATTAATTATATATCATCTTTATATATTTCTTTTCAAAGTTTAAATATTATTATGATTTAATAAAAAACAAAACAAATTTAAATCTCTCTTAACCGGAATTATACCCATTTCCGTGGATAACTTTATATCAAACACAACATTTATTAATTGAAAAAAAAATCTATTGAAGTGTATAATTGTTACTAAGATTTTACTGACACAAGTATGTTTATATAGCTAATTGGTCTTTTCTTTGTTTTGCCGTGTCAAGTAATTTTAACATTGTGTATATTGCTGTCAACTCTGGGCCAGAGTCTGACACTTCCCTTATGTTATTTTGGCAAAAAAAATTTTAACCTACAAAAATGTCATTTAACAGGAGAAATTGTCTCCTGCACAGGAGATCAGGAGATTTGATCAAATAACAGGAAACTCCTGCCAAATACAGGAGGGTTGACAGGTCTCACCGTCTGCAAATAAACTGGCAATAAAGTACATTGATATGTACAGACTACTAGACTACAGGGAAAGGACAAATGAAGATGAAGAAAATTAATATGATTATCATATTTCTCCTGAACACTTTACATTGCTTACAATGGTTGATTCAAAAGAAAGAAAGAAATGTTTTATTTAACGACACACTCAACACATTTTATTTATGGTTATATGGCATCAGGGTGGTTGGAAAAAAAGTCACAGGAAAAAGTCACAGAAAAAAAGTTACAATTTCGTATAGGAAAAAAAGTCACAGGAAAAAAAGTCACAATTTTATATAAAAAAAATGTATGGGTTTGTAGAGTATTGAATGTGGCATCATACTCATAGTATGCATGGGGTAATTGTTAAGCTTTTTGATTAGGTCAATTAGTAGGTCAATTAGGCTAGATTAAAGAAAGAGGCCTGATATTGTGCATGGGTGGTGACTATAATTGTTACACTTATTAATTATGATGCCACCATGAACAATAATCCGCATACAAACAACTTGTGCGAAGGTTGGAACAACATGTTCTTCAACCTTGTTGGCTACTACCACCCATCAGTCTGGCGAGTTATCGAATGGTTTTAACGTGAGCAGGCTACAGTGGGCACCATCATCCAGCAGAATGCGGTTGGTAACCCACCTCAATGCCAAGTTCGTCAACGCTACGTCCAACTGCAAGAGCGTCTTCGCAACTTGTGTGTTGATCGCCTTGAGGACTGCAAGAATGTGGCAGAATTTCTTCATGGTATTGGGTGGAACATCCGCCTAAACCACCAACATTAAAATCACAGAACAAAAATCTTTGACAAAATGTGTTTAATCCATCTTTCATTGCTAATATATTTCTTTATTAAAAATTGTGACTTTTTTTCCCTGTGACTTTTTTTCCTGTGACTTTTTTTCTGTGACTTTTTTTCCTGTGACTTTTTTTCCTAGATTCGGCATCAGACATATGGTTAAGGACCACACAGACTTTGAGAGGAACCCGCTGTCCCCACTTCATGGGCTACTCCTTCCGATTGACAGCAAGGGATCTTTTATTTGGACTTTCCACAGACAGGATAGCACAAACCATGGCCTTTGTTGAACCAGTTATGGATCACTGGTCGGTGCAAGTGGTTTACCCCTACCCATTGAGCCGTGCGGAGCACTCACTCAGGGTTTGGAGTCGGTATCTGGATTAAAAATCCCATGTCTCAACTGGGATCCGAACCCAGTACCTACCAGCCTGTAGACCGATGGCCTAACCACTACGCCACCGAGGCTGGTCACAATGTGTCATGTCATAGGGTTTAATGTGCACATTCAGAACAAGCTGTTGTAGTACACGCCTGTCATGGGTGCAAGAGCTTGCGAAGCAAGCTCTTTCATCCAAGACAGAAAGTTGCGGGGTGGGGGGGGGGGGGAGATGTAGGAATGTAGGGGCTATGGAATTTTGAATGGACCATTAATTATGCCAAAGAGAAAAGGTGCGCATTTCAGCATGAAGGAATTTTAACAGTCAGCCGAAAGAAAAAAAGGATACAGAGCTAATATAGTTTTGGAATTTAGTAGATCAAGAGTAGCTCGTTGGTCACAATGGTTGAATCATTCATTTATACTTATTTACTTGCTTCTGTTCAATTAAGATTCACGCACACTGTCCTGGGCACACCCCTGAGCACACCCCTGAGCTATCTGGGGTGTCAGTCTTGGACAGTGGGTTAGTGGTTAGTGAGAGGTAATCCAATCTAGTTGGCTTACACCTTCCCACTGAGTCATCGGACTCACTCTGGGTTGGAGCCGGTAAAGGGATTCAAAGCCAGTATCCACCAGCCAAAAGTCCTATAACTAACTACTACACTGCCGAGGTGGGTTTAGAATAATTACACTATGTTACTATACACATCTATACACATCTATTTGATGTCAGGAGAGTATTCTTCAACAATAATAGGGAAATAAAATAAAAGTTCTAAATATAATAAAAAAGAAGTACTTTTTCAGGAGGTAACATTTTCTATTTAAGTGAGTTTAATATACTCGTACAACTACATAACACATTTTCAATTATTTGGATTCCTCTATAAAACAGCTATAAACATGTGTAATTGTATACATTCCAAAACTTTTGTTAACATTTTAAAACTAAATGATATATAAATATTTTTTGAAACTGAAATATATTGCATTATACAAAAGTTAGGCACTGCAATATATGTATTAGCATTGCTAAAATTTTCAACTTCAATATTTTATTAAACCTTTTTGAAAATGCTATTTAACATTACAACAGGTATGACACAATATCACTGACAATTTAAGGACTGCTTAATGATAAAGTAGCACTGGATGGGTTTAAGTAGGTTGTTTTAACGAATCTAGGAAAAAAAGTCACAGGAAAAAAAGTCACAATTTTTAATAAAGAAATATATTAGCAATGAAAGATAGATTAAACACATTTTGTCAAAGATTTTTGTTCTGTGATTTTAATGTTGGTGGTTTAGACACATTTCCACCACAACTTTGTTTTGCGAGTTGCATGTTTGGTATACATGAACCCCTCATGACAGATTTTGTGACCACCCTTATTGCTATGAATAACTTCCATATTGAATATACTTCTGATACTAGCAAGCTGGATAATATATCTATATATAGTGAAACACATTTAACCTTGGACATTGTGTAAATCATTTACAATAGGAAGCCCTTAGTTTAAATCTATTCTAATTAGTAAGCTAGACCCAAGCATCACCCCTGCACCAACACATTTAACCTTAGGAATTTTATAAATCATTTACAATAGGAAGTCCTTAATTTAAATCTATCCTAATCCTGCCTAATTGACCCTAATTAATAAGTGTAACAATTTTAGTCACCACCCATGTACAATATGAGGCCTCTTTCTTTAATCTAGCCTAATTGACCTAATCAAAAAGCTTAACAATTACCCCTTGCATACTATGAGTATGATGCCACATTCAATACTCTACAAACCCATACATTTTTTTATATAAAAATTGTGACTTTTTTCTTGTGACTTTTTTTCCTATACGAAATTGTGACTTTTTTTCTGTGACTTTTTTTCCAACCACCGTTTTAACATGTGTAGGTTGTATTTATAAAATGATTATTATAGGGTAGGGTCAGGAAAAGGGTGATAATATTCAAAAGCTACCATTATTCCAATGCTATCACATAATTTGAAACCCTAGATAAGCATGCCTTGCTAAAAATTACTGTGAGCCTTATTACCCAAAATGATAGCCTACTGATCAACCCTATTGGGTCATGGACTAGATGAGGATTTTCGCATGTAGTCTATGCAGTCTATCTAAAGCTGATCTTAAAGGAAGAGTAGCGGGCAGCATAGCCCAGTGGTACAGTGCCCGCCTGATGCGCGGTCGGTCTAGGGTCGATCCCCGTCAGCTAACCACTGGGGTTTTTTCTCGACATAACCATATGTCCGACGCCGATATAACCGTAATTATAATATGTTGAGTGCGTCGTTAAAAAAACCAAAAACAAAAATAAAAAATAAAAATAAAGGAAGAGTAAACTCCAACAAGAGTCTTATGTATTGGAAAGATGCATACCCAGACCACCAACACATACTCACACTTTAACAAATGGAAAACGGGTAATTTTAGAATTAATAAAAAAACCATGATTATTCCTGCTAACTGGGGGCAGCCATTTTGTTTAGTTTTTGTGACATCCAGTGGTATAGGTTGGGGCGAAGTGACATCAGCTCCGTCAAACTTCTCTATTATGCACAGTGTAAACAAACGCTCTAATTTACAACAAGGTACTTCGCTTTCATCAACATGACTTGTAAAACAACTTAAATGACTTGATATAATAATAAACTATTTAACTAAATATATTTCAATTTCCATCAATATAACAAATGTAGTTATAGTAATTACTAAATGATATTTGAAACAGATTTCAAATGAATACATAAACTACATAACAAGTAAGACAAATTTCATAGATGTCATGGCTTCAGTTTACTCGATTGTCAAAATAATTTTCATTGGTCAGCTGTTGACAAATACAGCCAATAGACAAACGTCTTAGTAATAGCAAAAAAATGAAGATAACACAGAATTCAGGTTGAAATGGAGAATGCAGAATGATAAACCCAATTTAATACACTAATAGAGAAAATTAAAAATATATTCAGAAATGATTGCTTCAAAAAAAAAAAGAGTTCTAATTCCACCAAACCACCTTGATTTGTAGTAAATGTAAATGCACGTGTAAACATGCCCCCACCAGAAATTACCAAAAAGAACGTTGCTGTGAACAGGGTACCCACAGAATTTTCAAATTAAAATTCCCTGTATTTTCCCTGAATTTTCCCTGTTGTAAAAGATGTTTCCCTGTCTGATATCCACGATTCTTTATTGTATACAACGGCCTCCTGCCACACCCAATAGCCGTGCCTTCACCTCCAAATACCATAATCAACATATTGTGACAAGAAGCAAGTATGAGGGTTATCAGGAGCAGCTGAAAGCCAGACTAGGAACTGAAGGTCAGTTAGCCATACAGGATTGAAGGTTGTCATGATGAACTAAAACTAAGTCTAATTACTACAGGCAGTCTACATGAGCTTGATAGAAACTTCCACCTGAAATGATAGCATGCTTAAGCAAACACATACATGGGCATTTTAAACTAAGATTAAAATGTCCCTGTGTCACTCATAGCTGTGGAGACTTATCTTGCCTTATAAATTTATAATAAAGGCTTTGGATCAGAATGTATTTTTCCAAATATGTGCACAACTTTCATTAAAAATATTTGGGTAAAAATCTTTTTTTTTTCCAGGTTTTTTGTTTTAGATTTAATTATCACAAAGATAAGTGTTCACATTGAAGATTATTATGTATAGCAGAAATGTCAGAAAAGCAGATCTAAGACTACACTATGTCACTACGGCATAACCAAATTTAATGACTCAACATTTCTGATATACACAGAATAAGCTCTGGAGCAATGGTCGCTTATTTCCATTTTGACTTCTAGTGTTTTGGGTGCTATACGTAGATCATATAAACACAGCATTTTCCTTGGTGGAACAATTTGATATAGTGACCAATAAAAATAAATCTATGATAGTTTTTTAAACATACACTAGAAATCACCAGTAGCTATCATTCAAGACCATCATGAAAAAGACAAAGGAATCCAAAACACCACTATCTTAGGCTTATTATATTTGTACCTGATGTGGTATACAAACCATATATAGGACTCAACAAAATTCCCTGATATTTTTCCAGATTCCATTACACTCAAATAAAATTCCCTGAATTTTCCCTGAATCAGACCAAAATTTCAAATTCCCTGAATTTTCCCTGCAGGGAATATTTTTTAACCATTTTCCCTGTTTTCCCTGTCCCGTGGGTACCCTGTGTGAATGACGAAAGAGGAAACAAAACCAGCCTTCCATAATTTTATTGTTCAGTGTAATGATCACATAGTATATCGTCTAACTTTGGCAGGTCATATGTCATTGTTGCAGACGATAACTTTGCAGGGATTTGTGAAACCTGGATTTTGCTATGTGAGGCATTTCAATAGTACCAAAATACTGCCTTAGGAAAAACTGATAGCATGCACACTGTTTATATGGTACTATAATTAAAACATAAAGTTGGCAGCTTTACTTGAAGTATTTTTAATATTAAAGGTAGAGTAAACTCCAACATGTATTGGAAAGATGCATACCCAGACCACCAACACATACTGGAACTTTAACAAATGAAAAATGAATAATTTTAGAGTTAATAAAACCCCATGATTATTCCTGCTAACTGGGGGCAGCCATTTTGTTTCTTTTTTGTGACCTCTGGTGGTATATAGCTTGGGGCGAGGTGACATCAGCTCCGTCGAACTTCTCTGTTATGCACAGTGTAAACAAACACTCTAATTTATGACAAGGTGCTTCGCTTTCATCAACCTGACTTGTAAATGGCTTGATAGTATAATAAACTATTTAAATATATTTCAATTTGTATCAATATAACGAAATAGAGTTGTTTTTTTGTTTGTTTTTTTAAATCTAAAAAAAAAAGAGGCATATTATTAGACCTATTATACGTACGTGATTTTAGATGAGTAAGTCTACTTAATCAAGGGTTTTACAGAATTACTTACAGTAATAAAGGGTGGTAAAGTCCATTATAATTTGAGGTTATCATACAATATTCCCTGTGATCTTAATAAAAGAGGCACATCTTTTTAGTGTGTCTAGACAGTGTCTGGGGACCCGCTAAATATACATCTGCCAATCAGGAACCACAGGAATACAGGACAAGGAAAAAAAATACCAATTAACCAAGAAAACACTCAGACTATTATTTCAGGATGTGGGTTAATTTATGTACAAAACGTAATATAGTTATTTCAACACACTGAAAATGGTGGTTTATTTTGTATTGAAAACTAAACCACATATACACCATATACACATTGCTGTGTTACTGAGATTGATATTATTACAGAACATTGCGATGCATCCTCAAAAATCAGGTATGTTCTGTTTCTTCAGTTCAAAGACTAATTCCTGACGTGATACGTTAGGTATTACGTAACCACCAGCTCACCAGAGAGCGTATTCAATGGGATGGTACAAAATGGCTGCACCCGTTATATATAATAGCCGTCACATTTAACCATTTTATTAATTAACTATACAATTATACTTGTTGTAATTAAGCAATAATGTGCATTATGTATCGTTGAATATGCATACCAGTCCAAAAGCCTTGCTTTAGCATTCCTTTAAGGGTGCTTTAAACAACTCTTATGGTAGCTTAATTATACTGCATTTAACATCAACTCCACCCTCCCCACCCTCTCAGTTCATTTGCATGAAAAAGGGAAAGGTAACAAAATTAGTAAATTTTTTATCATTTATTAATCGTATTAGTTGCCCTCTACCAACTATAATTTATAAAACAATTACTAGGTCATAAACTTCCACATAATAATAATAATAATAAAATTATTTATAGACGGTAGCTCAGTTAGTTCTAGACTATTCTACCCTGAGGCCTTCTTAATTATAACAATAATGAAAATAAAAATCAAAATCATAATAATTTTATTAATTGTAGAAAAAAACAAATAAAACCATACATGCATGTACAATATATACAACCATAAAATATATTAAAATAATTATGTAAATGAGCAACCATGTTTCTAAGAAGCGTTTGAATTTTTTTTATTTTTTCTTAAATATATTTAAACTAGTACATTTTTAACAGCATTATAGGTAAACTCTTACAAATACCAACTCCAGAAAATTTAAAGCTTTTCTTGTAGTGCTCTATTTTTGGCTAGCACACTTCCATCATCAATGGACCGAAGTTCATAAATTGATAATATTGGATTCATTAGTTCATCAAGATTAACCTTGCATGCAAGCACACTGTTATGCTAATTATTAGTATTCACTATAACTTAACAATTTTAGAGTTTTAAAAAGTATCTCCATATAAAAAAATCCACACAAAAATAAAATAACCACCAAGACTCATTTTAATAGTCTTATATTGTTACTAATATCTGCATAATTGGTACAACATAGCAGTTTTATTAAGCACTTTTACAACATCTGAAGTATGACTTAAAAATCATTCTGTACTACCGTATATATTCGCCTATAAGTCAAATTTTTTTACACCGAAATTTTTTGCAAATGGCCAGGGGGGTTGAAAAAAAAAATATCCCCAGCATGTCGTAAATTACATTTTGCAAGTCTGTCATGGGTTTGTTTATAAATTACGATCTCATCTCATAGTAGCTTCAAACTCACAACAGTTCTACATGTGCTTACCTTTAATATTTATTCACAGCAATAAAACATTATTTGATTCTTTTGATCCGTTATTGTTGTTTTTACAAAGCCGCTTGGTATCGGTAAACACACCCATGTCTGAACCAAAAGACACAAGTAGAGGTTAATTAGGCGGCTTACAATACGATTCACAGACAATGTTATGTGGTCATAATCAAGCAAACTTGAACCTAGTGAAGTCGGTGTGTTTGTTTTAATACTCAACCAGTGATAAGACGGGGCCAGTAGGAACAACTTGTGGCTTACGTAACTTCCTGCTCCTGAAACAATAGTTGCCGACCTCGTGTGATCCCGATACCAATGAAAACGAGGCCACCCTAATGAATATTAAATAAGCAAAACAGACATGTTTTATTAGCACAGTAGTCAATTAAGTACAAACTTAATGAATATTAATTAGGCAACACCGACCGTTTTATTGGTGCAGTAATCAATTACACAAATTAATTTGGATATAATTTATATATACATAAAACATTACTTTATTAATT
This sequence comes from Dracogyra subfuscus, assembly GCA_016106625.1. Taxonomy (NCBI): domain Eukaryota; kingdom Metazoa; phylum Mollusca; class Gastropoda; order Neomphalida; family Peltospiridae; genus Dracogyra; species Dracogyra subfuscus. Next base: position 6,082 of record JAECMU010047273.1, on the reverse strand, counting down.
TGTCAATCGTCACAGCTATTTGTATACCTTTTTTTATTGCCACGATATATTTTCATCAACACTCATTCCGAAACGTAAACGGAATTCATGATGCAGCATCCAAGCAGAAACTGGGTCGTTTTATAAGCGGGTCAAATAAAAAATTGCTGATGCAGTGATTGTATTACCAGAGAAAGGAGGGTCGACTTATAGGCAGGGTTGGCTTACAGGCGAAGATATACGGTACATTAAGATGGGGGTGTTCAACTATTTTCATAAAGACCACAACCCGATTGACCGATAAGTATGTATTTATTTTTATAAATATTAATTTCATCCATCTGCAGGCCCTTTTATAATGTGCGACAGGTAAATTAGCATAACAGTGTTTTTAAGTGTGGGAAATACAGGTAACAACCAAAAGGCGTATGAATCTGGTGTTTAAAATGTCGCCATGCATGTCTGCTTAAATTGTCTGCCAGCGTAATTGGCTGCTAGAATCTGCTCGATGAAAAAATCACCACAGTTGGACTTTTTTCCTTTAATTCAAAGTGAAGATCATTTCAAAGTAAGTATTTCTTGGTCTCCATGAGCTCGAAATAGATCACAATACACGATTAGTGTGTGAAAATGTGATGGTAGTTGTCATTTTGACCACAATTCGTTCCGAGCAAAATTCCTCGGAACTGTTCAGAAATGATAGGCAAGATAAACCTTGCTGTTGTGCTTGGACACATGATTAATCTTGAAGAACTATGGATTCCTCAGATC
>JAECMU010047252.1:1137-11940 GCA_016106625.1 Dracogyra subfuscus | reverse complement strand
CACAAAAAAAGAAGAGTTTTTATGTCTTAAAACTGCTAACCCTAATAGCTTTTTCATTCCACATAAACATTTCAACTACCCAGTACTACAAACACCATGGCAACCAGAAACATGTCGAATTTTCCAAAATTAAAGTTACTCTATTTTACATTGCCTAATAATTAATCAGTGTCTTTATTCGAGGCCCAATGACTCTACTTATATATTAGTGACTGGATTAGATTAGACCAACCCATCAGATATATGGCTAGTTACAGGATTAATTTCCTCTCTGTACACCTGAAGTTTCTTTCCCATCCTAATCATCTTAGGTATGCTTAGTTACAGGATTAACCTCCTGTCTGTGGACCCAATGTTTGGTTTTTGTCCCAATCATGTTCGGTATGGTTAGTTTTAGGATCAACCTCCCATCAGTGACCCAATGTTTTTTTCTCCTGTCCCAATCAAATGGCCTACAAATGGCATGTACTGTTCTTTATTATATAACATATAGTTAAATATCTTAAAAAATCAGTGATAATAACACCTTTTAGAGTGACAATTTCACTATTTCCCTCTAAAATGTGTTATCATTACTGATGTAAGTGTTAACTTTACTGTAAGAAAGCCAGAACTATTTTGTTGCTGGCATTTTGAAAATAAAGGTAAATTGCTCAAAAGTTATATAATAAATAGAATATTTCGTATTTTTTGTCAAATATGATTTATATATCATCTTGTGAAGTTTGTAAACATCACACTCTTCGTACAAATGCGACTCGTAAGCTATGATTGCAAACTTCATGAGATGAGACATAAATCATATTTGACAAAAAACATGAAATATCCTCTATGTCTAAGGAAAAGTACATAATATTATATTCAGCAGGAGTAACCTAGCTAGATCATGCTGACAGCTTTCCCAACTTAATACCCTAAACCAAGTGTCATAATAACTGCATATTAGACAATAAATAACCTTAGTTTAAAATTTCTTTTAATAATTGTGAGTAGTTTGCTATCTCATCATTCTTCTGATATTCCCACATTGATAGCAAACACACTGGTCTAACCATAACACAAGTAGGGACCATGATACAAACAGCGACCACAGTAGGAGGATAAACAAGAGAAGACAGTTATCTGTGTAGGTTTGCCAGTGGAAGGTGAATGCCATAGATCATGTTGTCAGTGTTGTATGGTCACTAGGAGGAGGAGTGGGAAGGATGTTCAGTTTAATGGTAACAAGTAGCAGGTAAATCAGGGAACCTGTCAGCTGAAGCCATCATTACCGGACACAGACAGACCTGGTTAACTCAGCTCCATCGACGTCATGGCAGCAAGACCAACGTTTATGTGTGAGAAACAAACTTAAACCAGTCTCACAGGAATGAAAGGAATGTTTCTTTAATGACACCTCAGCACATTGTAAAACTAAGGCTATTTGGTATTTAACACATAGTTATTTCGACACTTAAGTCAACAGTGAGAAATAAGGCCTGCTACCACCACATATGCAACTAACACATAGTCTATTTCTACCAAAAAAACACGAGATTTTTTATATGCATTTTTCAGTAAACAGGACAGTACATACCATTGATTTTAATTTACTAGTCATAGGACACTGGTCTGGATGGCAAAACATTAGCCTAAGTGCAATTAATGTATGACCACAAAAATGCAATTCAAGCAAGCACTGTACCACTAAGCTACATTCTGGCCATCTGATAGAAAGGTGTTTCAACTAATAAGGTCCAAACATCTTTAACACACCCATGTCCATTCCATGTTCTAGCATGTCTACCATGGATCTGGTCTCTGGCATGTACAGTGGCTCATTCCATGGCAGACATGAACTAATAAAACTATGCTTCAGTATGAACGTCAGGGCATAAAATTTCAATTTTTTAGACAACCGATATGTCGTTCGTTTGATTTTAGTGTTTACACGAACGATTTTTTCCCCAGTAGTGCACATACAAACAAAAATGTTAATGGGCCATGGTAATCAAACGATAAAGTAATATCATAAATATGAACGATTTTTGTATGTGTAGCTGTTCTTCTTCAAATTTACTATCATAAATACTCCCTCCCCACCCCCCAAAAACCATCAAAAAAGGTAAATAATAATAAAACAATTCCATGCTAGGACCAAATTGAAAGCTGTCATTTACATTTCAGCACACTACTCTATCGGTTGCAGGGACAGCACATTGTAAAAAATAGTGGTACGGCTCGAGGTTGCTAGATTCTCTTTTTAAATTCACCTGTGAAGGACGTTTAGAACAAATATAACACACAGAACAAAAACAGTGGTACAGCCATGGCCTGCGTCGCACCTCGGTTCTTTTACAAGGGAGTACCTGTTGGCACCAAACAATAGTCTCAATAAAAAGATAATAGACAGGGATTTCCCGCAATTGGAACACCTCGTCACATTCCGCTAAGTAGCTAAATCTAGATTTTTGCCTTCAATAAATTCATAGGTATCAATTCATTTTTCTTCAAACCGCCAGATGAAATTAAAAATATTTAAGTCAGAGGAAATCACGAATGTGTTTATGCGTGTAGTGTTTTACATTTAAAACATGTTCCAGATAAGATATTGTTTTAAAAAACAAAGATAAAATAGAATAGGAACGTTTACTATGGTTGAAACTCCGAACAGTATATGATTTTGTGCATGTAGCTAAATGATCAAAGGGAACGTGCAACTATGTTACTAAACGTTTTGGAGACTTCTAAAGACCGCACCGACTTTGTATCTCCAGTTGCCGACTTTGTATCGCATGCGATTTTGATTTCAAATGAATACATTGTATATTTCTCACACGGGCAAAGTAGGCTTATTTTCTCCCCAAAAACTGTTTTCTTCTTCTTTTTTTTGACGAACGATTACAGCTTTTGCACGAACGATCTGTCGTTTATGTTGATATTGGTTTTGCATAACCGACAGACGAACGACAAGATCGTTCGTGCCAAATTTTATCCCCTGAACGTCCAGTCTAATTATCTCCTCCTGCCCTGGAACTGGTCAATAACGATGTCACGGGCTAATTCTGGGGTGGGCATGCCTGAACCTTCAGGATATGGACATGTAAAAAGAGTTCCCTTCTCTTCTAATGATCCCAAAATTACAGCCAGGGGTACATTCCCATAATTCCGGAAACAATCAGTTACGGGTATCAAGAACAGAGACCTCTTATTGAGCTTTAAGCTCGGTCAAAAAAGACCCTCCTGACCAACAAATCCACACCCTATTCTTAGTCTTTTCCCACATATTATTCATATGGGAACGCATGTACCAATTTAAACACAAACTTCAGGTAGCCAGACTGTATGTCCATGGCAGATGTTAATAGCTTGTAGTTATCCAGTAACTCATGTATGAAGTTTACTTCTCCATCAACATTCTATCTTTCATGCGAACAGCAATAGCCAGTATGGCTACTAATATGGTACAGTACATTAAACAACCACACAAGATACTTTATTTAAATACATTTATAACTGTAGACACATCTATGGTGTGCATATGCAAGCAGGAGTGTAAAAACATACAGAAATACAACAAAAAAGACCCCCCAAAAAGATGGAATAGCTTACATCCAGCGGTTAAATTTCCGAGGGCAACATAATGAAATTATTATGGATTGGTTTATCCACTATGGGAAATAAATGGGAGCTAATCAAACGACAAATGTGTCTGGATAAAGATCATAATTCAACATTTATGCGTTTCATGCCACTTTCAAATCCCTTGGTGTTTATTCTTTTCTGAAATGGATCTTTTAATGAAACTAGGGAATATACATATTTAATAAATAATTATTGAACACTTTTATTTAACTGCATTTAACTAAAGACACTGTTACTGGAAAAGGGCCCATGATGGGAATGGGTGAACCTTCAGTAGTAATGAGAATGGGTAAACCTTCAGTAGTAATGGGAATGGGCGAACCTTCGGCAGTAATGGGAATGGGCAAACTTTCGGCAGTAATGGGAATGGGCGAACCTTCGGCAGTAATGGGAATGGGAGAACCTTTGGCAGTAATGGGCGAACCTTTGGCAGTAATGGGATTGGGCGAACCTTCAGCAGTAATGGGAATCGGAGAACCTTCGGCAGTAATGGGAATGGGCGAACCTTCGGCAGTAATGAGAATGGGCGAACTTTCGGCAGTAATGGGAATGGGCGAACCTTCGGTAGTAATGAGAATTGGCGAACCTTCGGCAGTAATGGGAATGGGCAAACCTTCGGCAGTAATGAGAATGGGCGAACCTTTAGTAGTAATGAGAATTGGCGAACCTTCGGCAGTAATGGGAATGGGCGAACCTTTAGTAGTAATGAGAATGGGCGAACCTTTAGTAGTAATGGGAATAGGTGAACCTTCAGTAGTAATGGGAATGGGCGAACCTTTAGTAGTAATGGGAATGGGCGAACCTTCAGTAGTAATGGGAATAGGTGAACCTTCAGTAGTAATGGGAATGGGCGAACCTTTAGTAGTAATGGGAATGGGCGAACCTTCAGTAGTAATGGGAATGAACCTTCAGTAGTAATGGGAATGGGCGAACCTTTAGTAGTTATGGGAATGTTACAATAACTGTCAAGTGGGTTAGTGGTTAATGAGAGAGAAGAGGGTGTAGTAGTCTTATACCTATCCACTGAGTTATTAAAACTTGCACTGGGTGGGAGCCAGTAGCGGGTTGCAAACGCTGTACCTAAAAGCCTTATGTCTGATGGCTTAACCACAACACCACCAAGGCCGGTAATGACTATTATAAAGTTACCAGTAACTCTAATCCTGCCAAATTGTCAGACTTCATTTTGTAGCAGATACTTTTAAACTGATGCATAAGGAGACAAGTTTAAATGCCTCATTTGCATTGTGCAATTTACCCCCCACCCCAAAACCCTCCATGTTCAAAACACTTTAAATAGTCACTATCAATGATAATTTTTTTGCAAGTAACATCTGACAGTAACATCTGACATTTTTACAATGGCTCAGTGATCATCAATTGTTCCAAGTACTTACGCCCTGTACAATTAGGTCACCAGAAACAAAAGTGTGTTTCCTGTGATTCATAAACATACTTCATGCAGTCCAACAACACGACACCAGCAGTTAATATGTCAGACAAACTCAAATAAATCTCTTCACCTTTTTTTCTCCAGGAAGTATGTGTCTATAAAAAACTCATATTCCACAAGCTATGTAAAACTGCACCACAACAGTAACATCTAGAAAAAAGTAATCTGACAGATATTGGGTCACACCGACCTAGTGTTGTAATTGTTTCATTAATAAATATTGATTTCATTCAATAAGCCTACACATAACATGTGACAAGGCTTGCACTGTCGTTTGCCAAAGTTGCCAATTACGAACAAACAAAATGTGCAATAGAATTTCGGTTTTGCAAAAAGAGTTTTAAAGATTTTTAGTAACAAAACATGGTTTCAGCCAGTGTGAATAAGTGCCATTGCATGTCCATGTGACCAGTCTACTATTCAATAATCTTTAGTGCCTATACAGTGCCTATAATAAACTGTACAGAAAAACAGTGGATCCTGCTAAAACTGGAACCTAAAAAACACGGATTCCCGTTAAAATGGGCCAAATTTCGCAGTCCCAAATTTTCCCTTATTTATTTAGAGAAATAAAACACTGGATAAACCAGAACCTGTCCTTTTCATAAACTTGATTTTTTTTTTTTAAAAGACCAAAGCATTTCATTCTTGATCAGTTAACTTGTAAAAACCAGACTTAATAATGAACTCCACAAATGAACATGCTACAAACCAATGAGGAGAGTAGACATTCCAATACTCAAGTGCCACACATTAAATCACTACTCACCAAATTAATTAACAATACATTTTGTAACTGCTTGTTATCAACTGAATTCTCAGTAGTGTATACTGTCTGTCAGTTGTCTTAAATTACAAAATGGAAACTTTCATTGTGCTACTATACACACTCAGTGACTGCTTGAAATGTGGATTTATCAAATAATATTTTAGGTTGCTTATTGTCAAAAAAGGGTGCTGTAAATTATTAAGAGGACCCCTCTCACACACACACATGCACGCATGCACACATGTACACATGCACACATGTACACACATGCACGCACACATGTACACACATGCACGCACACACTTTTAGTAATATTCTTCATAAGATAATCAAATATAGCTGACTGCTCTAATGTGTAACCTTTGGATAGTTTTTTACAACATTCATTTACAAGGTACATATAATGCATACATTCCTTATAGCAAGTTGGTTATTCGCGTCATTACAGGTTGTCACCTTTAACTGTTTTCTTAATATAAAAAGTTCTCTGTTATCTAAAGCATTTTTGTTTTTGTTTGTTTGTTTGTTTAACGACATACTCAACACATTATAAATACGCTTATATCGGCATGGGACATATGGTTATGTTGAGAAAAACCCCAGTGGTTAGCTGACGGGGATCGATCCTAGACCGACCGCGCATCAGGCGGGCACTGTACCACTGCTGTTATCTAAAGCAATTACATCAGCCAAATATTACATCACATAACCATAAACACATTACATGATATAATGTAAAGAAAATCAGTGCATAACAGCATTTGTTTTACAGACAAATGTTTATAATATAATATGATTGATTTTATTAGACAATAATTATTTTTCTATATTGATAATATTGTTGCTGAAAAAAAGACACCATTTCATGTTTAAGAAACAAATGAGTCAAAATTTCCATATAAATCTTGGTGGATAGTATAATGCATGTGTAATGTTATTGATGAATGGAAACATTAAATGAATGAAAGTGAATAGCCAACCAAATGTCATGTTTTTAAAGTCAGTCACTCAGTGGCTGTAAAAGCAATCTGCATACCGTACTATGCAATTAGCAAAAACATATTACCCCAGATATTTTAGCCCATATAGGCAATAAAATTCTGTCATGTATTAGGTGTTATGTGATGAATCTTCAAAAAAATCATATGATAAATGTGTGAATTATGTGACCTTTTTTTTTGTGACTTATAAAATGTTGTGTGATTAATCTTCAGTAACTCATATGATAAATAGGTGAATTATTTTTAATTCAATACTTTATTAACCACTAGTGTTTACAGCTAATCAGTCGACATACATATATATCACAATTTACAGGCATAATGGAAGGTTTTATAAAACAGATAAATAAGGAGAATATAAGAAAATGTGTAATTATATGACACCTTGTAAAGTATGAATATTTTTATTTTTTTTATTCCATTTTGTTTTCTTTTTTAGGGGCGTTTCCTATTTTTATACCCAGTTTTCTTTCTTTTCCCCATTTTTTCTGTTTCTTTCTTTCCATTTACTGATGCTAATGGGTTACCGAGTTTAGCTTCCCAATGTATATGGTCCTGAACTTTCACTAGACATGGGCAGGTCAAAAGAACACCCATACCCATATTATACACGTACTGTTCAGTCTGTGTATATAAAATATTCCTTGGTCTTTTATCGGTCAAAGCAACAGGTTTCCTATCTTTCTAAAATAACAATATTTTAAGATTCCAAACAGCTTTAGTTTAAAATGTGCTGAGGTGTCAAACAGTTTTAGTTTAAAATAGGCTATGATGTCAATACGTTAGATGCCAAACAATTTTAATATAAAATGTGCTAAGGCGTCAAACAGCTTTAATTTAAAATGTGCTAAGGCGTCAAACAACTTTAGTTTAAAATGTGCTAAGGCTTCAAACAGCTTTAGTTTAAAATGTGCTAAGGCGTCAAACAGCTTTAGTTTAAAATGTGCTAAGGCGTCAAACAGCTTTAGTTTAAAATGTGCTAAGGCATCAAACAGCTTTAGTTTAAAATGTGCTAAGGCTTCAAACAGCTTTAGTTTAAAATGTGCTAAGGCGTCAAACAGCTTTAGTTTAAGATAGGCTATGGCGTGAATATAATAAGACACTGAACAGTTTTAGCTTAAAATATGCTACCAGCCTCGGTGGTGCAGTGGTTAAGCCATCAGACTACAGGTAGGTACAGGGTTCGCAGTCCAGTATCGGCTCCAACCCAGAGTGAGTTGCTAAGGGCTCAATGGGTAGGTGTAAGGCCACTATACACTCTTCTCTCTCACTAACCACTAATCAACTAATAACTAACCCACTATCCTGGACAGCCCAGATTGATGAGGTGTGTGCCCGGACAGTGTGCTTGAACCTTAATTGGTTATAAGCGCAAAAATAAGTTGAAATAAATAAATAATAAAATATGTTACAGCATCAATATGTTAAGACGCCAAACAGTTTTAGCTTAAAATTGGCTATGGCATCAATATTTTAGACACCAAATAGTTTTAGTTTAAAATGTGCTAAGACATCAATAAATAAATATTCCTTTCCTTTCCTAATTTATTTGAATGTCAGCCTACCAAGCCAACTCAATTAAACATTCACGCCAACCTTGTTTCCCTAGCTCAGTGTTAGAAAAGACAAAATCCCAGCTGTACTGACTTATGGATGATTAATCCACAAACCTGACACACCCTTACATTTAAATTTTGTTCCCTAGATAAAGTTTGCATTGTGTTGTGTGACAACACCCTTCATTAGCTGAGCTTTTGTGTAAAATGTTGTGATAATTACTTGCATGTGCCAAGGGCCTGCAAGAGGTGTGACTGGTACAGTTTGCAGAGTCAACATAAACACGGACCAGACTGTTTGTAAACGTGTTCCTGGAAATGCCCTTTAAGTGCTGTAATCTTTGATGTGTTTAAAAAAATAAAAATAATAATCTTAAAGGCACAGACTCTAATTATTAAAAACGTTTTATCTTTGAATGACCTCAAAACATGATTTTCCAGCATCTGGTGATCAAAACAGACATGTTTTGGATGACAATTCTCAGCTGTTTTAAAGGTTACTATTATGTTTTTCCCCTGTATTATGACTCTGTTCCTTAATTGCCATGGGACTGGCAATAAGACATTGTTTTGCACATTATTAGATGTAGTACCGTACTAAAACTTAAAAAATCAATGGGCTGTATTTAAGCCTGTTTTTCCTAAAGGTAGAGTAAATTCAAACAAGAGATTTATGTGTTGGAAAGATGCATACCCGAACTAGCAACACATACTGACACTTTAACAAATGAAAAATGTGTAATTTTAGAGTTAATAAAAAAACATGATTATTCCTGCTAACTGGGGGAAGCCATTTTGTTTAATTTTTGTGACATCCGGTGGTACAGCTTGGGTTAAAATGATGTCAACTCCACCCATTTGCTCTATGCAAAGTGTAAACAAATGCTCTAATTTGCGACAAGGCATTTCGCTTTCATCAACCTGACTTGTAAAACAATATAAACGACATGATAGTATAATAAACAATTTAACTAAATATATTTAATAGAATGAAATGAAGCTATAGTATTATTTTATTTTATTTTTTAAATCCAAAGATAAAAATGCATATTATTAAGCCTATTGGTATACTACGTTCAAGCAAAAATGACCACTCACGATACTCAAGTGATAATTTTCTTTTCTTTGGGACTATGTAATTGGTCAGTTTTGTGATTTTAGATGGGAAAGTCTACTTAATCAAGGGTTTTACAGAACTACTTACAATAATAAAGTAAGACGGCTGATCGATTATGATTAAAGAGATGTCTGTGTGGTTAACACACAATACTCTGTGATCTTAATAAAAGATGCACATCTTTTTAGTGTGTCTAGACACAGTGTCTGGTGACTGTCTAAATATACACCTGCCAATCAGGAACCACAAGTACAGGCAACGGAAAAAAACAACCAATTAACTAAGAAAACACTCCGATTATTATTTAAGTACGTGGGTTAATTTATGTACAAACCATAATACAGTTATTTCAACACTTTGACAATGGCGGTTTATTTTGTATTAAAAATAATATATAATTTCTGTTGGCTTACTGGGATGACTATTATTACAGAATATGGTATGTTTTGTTTCTTCAGTTCGAAGACTAATTCCTGACATGACACATTAGGTATTACGTAATCACCAGCTTGCCAGAGGGTGTATTAACTGCGCCCATTATATATACTAGTCATCACATTTAACCTCTTTATTAATTAACTATACAATTATACTTGTTGATATTAAGCAATAATGTGCATTATGTATTGTTGAATACGCATACCAGGTCAAATGCCTTGATTGTCCCCTCCTTTAAACACAGGTGTTTAAGCATTGTAAATGTATAGACAGTGAAACCCCTCTAAACCGGACACCCTTTGGAGCAAGACAAATGAACAGTTATAAGAGGGATCTGTTTTAAAGAGGTTAAGTTCTGTCCTGGTCTGGTCTTGAGAGGTTTCACTGCAGTTACACATGTGTATGATAAACTTGCTTTGTAAACTCGGCCCAGTATGCTTTTGGTTATTCTTGTGTGTGTGTGTAGTAACTCCAAATGCATTCATGTAAAACAGAATTTATGGTAAATATACCTTGGGAACTAGGGTCAGTGACTTTAAACCATGCTTTAGTGCAAGTTAATAAAAAAAAAATATATAACAAGGACACCAAAAAACATTTTAATAAGGCCTAAAAATACTAGTTTTAGGGAATATGTTGAAAAGAAATTAAACAGGTGTTTTTTCCCCACACAACATTTATCCTTATGGATTAAGATGAAATATTTGGGTCAGTCTTTTTCTTTAAAGATAGGATCAGGTGCCCAGAAACATAATTATTATTTTTAGGTTTGAGTAAGTATAAAAGGAACAATTATACTCACACACACACACACACACACACACACACACACACACACACACACA
>JAECMU010047232.1:2163-16336 GCA_016106625.1 Dracogyra subfuscus | reverse complement strand
TGAAAATGCTGTCCCCACTTGCCCGGATGGCAACTAACAAAAAAAGTTAAGCGCAGACACTGCTTCAACAAAGATTAAGTTGAGGACATTTGCTTAACAATCATTGTGATTGTACTGATAAAGCAATAAATGCTCGCCCTACCGTGCGCAAGACATTTTCACACCCTATATATCAAAAATAGGACAATCCCCACGGAAGTTGCACTTGATCTGTATGTATTGATATAGAAAAGTTTAAAGCATTGCTAGGAAAAAAGGTCAAGGAACCTGGTTTTGGGACCGACAGATGAATGGACCGTGACAAAGACAATAGTCTCCACTGGTTGGACCGGCAGAGGACTAAAAAAAAAGTTTGTTTAACACAACAACTAGAGCACATTGATATGTTATTCATCGGCTATTGGATGTCAAACATTTGGTAATTGTTCTTTTGTGTTTGTTTTGTTTTGTTTAACGACACACTCAACACATAAGTACGGTTATATCGGAGTCGGACATATAGTTATGTCGAGAAAACCCCCAGTGGTTAGCCGATGGGGATCGATCCTAGACCGACCGCGCATCAGGCGGGCACTGTACCACTGGGCTATGCTGCCCGCTCATTTGGTAATTGTGACAAATAATTTTAGAGAAGAAAACCACTACATTTTTCCCTTTAAGATAGGGGACTAATAACATAAGATAGCCAACTATAGCTATTTGGTAGATCCCATAGTTATTTTAACAAAAACTTATAATATTTCACTTAGCCACTAGGAACTGTAAGGATTCTCAAGTTGAAGTCAGTATTGGAAAGTATTTTCATTTCTCTCAACAACACGGACCAATATCATCATCATTCTTCAACAAGGAAAGGTGAGTTATGGGTATGTTTGATGGAACATTTTAAACTAATGCTATTTGGTCTTCCATAATTATTTTAGCATTTTGTTGACACTTGGCTGTTCAACAATCTGCCTTTAAACCTGATCAAAACAGATTCAATGTACCGTATATCGCTGTGTAGTAGCAAACTGTGGATAAGACGGAAAAAAAGTTGGCATGATGTATAAGCTGACTCACTTTTACGTTGTTGAAATGGGCAAAAAGATAAAATATATGCGATTGAGTCTCATGCAACAATCAATCGCAGGAATTTGTGAAACAATCAAGAATAATGTACAAAAACTATTTCATAATGTTTTTTTAAGATGGCTAAAAAAGATTTATAAAAACAAAATACCCTCATGTGGGATAACTTTGTTCTGTTCTTTTATTTCTCGACTGAATTAATCGCATGGACATCGCTAGCTGATAAATGTAGTTTAATTTTTATATTGCAGTGTAAATATTAATATTTAACACCCAAAATGTATAATTGCAATGATGAAACTACGTCTTCCAATCTTTTTTTTAAGTGCTAATATCTCTAATAAAACATAATATCTAACAATTTATTAGGAATTGCAGAATCAACAATGATGTTAGCAGCTGTCATGAAAAGACAATGACCGTTCCGATCACATGACATATTTGGTGCCAATCACTGATACAGCTTTTGTAGACAGATTGTATTCTTTTACTGTACATGCCAGTATTTTTTGTTGACTCCGTGTATTGGCCGATAAACACGCATACATTCAACGAAACAGATGAACATCGACACTTATTTCAATATCGACAAGGGACACCAGTGATTCTCAAGTTGAAGTCAGTATTGGAAAGTATTTTCATTGTTCTCAACAACACGGACCAATATCATCATCATTCTTCAACTAAGTTAAAGTTTGGTTTGTTTAATGACACCACTAGAGCATATAAATTAATCATGGGCTATTAGATGTCATTTGGTAATTGTGACAATTATCTGACAAAAACTCGCTAAATTTTCCCCTAATACAGGTGGGCATAATTTATATGCACTTTCCCATGACAGGTAAGTAAATACTAGTTAATACTGTTTTTATCGGAAACCGAAAGTGACTGAACTTTATGATGTGCTACGTGCCATTGCATACAATGTATTTTAAGTTATAGTCAAGTTACCAGTCAAGTAAGAAAACATGACGTTATTTCAATAAATAAGAAGCGAAAAGGTCTGTTTATTGACAAAAGTACGATTTTGAAGAAAGAAAAAACCATTTGTAAAAATAACGGAAAAAAGGAAGCTTTTTACCCCCCAAAAATGTTTTCACGCGGAAAATGGGAATTCCATTTTCAACGGCTGAATCTGTGATGCACTCTACACATGGTCGAGATGAAACATCTGGAAAACTACAAGTGGGACAGACAGACAGACAGACACTTTGATACAACATGAGGTAATGGACGACACTGGGCGAGGGGAAGGAGCAACCCATCTCGCCTCAGGTAACCACTCAGCTACATCATATGTACACCATCGTAACAGGTTATTGTAGAAACTGTCAGGTAAAGGAACAAACCTGGGATATTTCTGAATGCTTTGGTAATCCCATTGTCTTGGGAATAGATGATGAGAGGACCTCTTCGCTGAATACGGCGACGGTTTCTCATTTTTCCTTTTCCTGCTCGGAACCTCTTGGAGTTGTAAACCTGAAAAACAACCGTATTTGACACTCATGAAAAAGAAAAAATCAGATCTTCGTCAAATCTGGTAATAACAAGGCTAGCTCTGGTACAAATCTGGTAATAACAAGGCTAGCTCTGGTACAAAGCTGGTAATAACAATGCTAGCTCTGGTACAAATCTGGTAATAACAAGGCTAGCTCTGGTACAAATCTGGTAATAACAATGCTAGCTCTGGTACAAATCTGGTAATAACAAGGCTAGCTCTGGTACAAATCTGGTAATAACAAGGCTAGCTCTGGTACAAATCTGGTAATAACAATGCTAGCTCTGGTACAAATCTGGTAATAACAAGGCTAGCTATGGTACAAACCTGGTAACAACAAGGCTAGCTCTGGTACTACAGGGCTCGAAATTAGGAATTTGTCTCCCACGGCAATCTTTAAAAGAACTGCAATGTGTGAAAGTCTATCGATGGCAATTTTTAGCCTGCCTATGGCATTTTATTTTAAAGTGACATTTGCAACAAAGGACCCTGACTGAAAGGCTATATTGTTGTATGTAGACATCTTTTAAACATGTAAATGTTAAATATTGGCAGATAATGTACACCGGGTGTATACATTTCACCATTGTTGAGCCGCTTTACCAAATGGCACAAAAGTGCCATCGGTGATGCTATCCACCTACGGCTATTTATATCTAAACGTTGTCGAATTTTGACTTTTTTTTTTGAAAACAGCCCTTCATTCTGCAATTTTTTAAAGTTTAATAGACAATTTGGCAAAATGTTTTGCTCACCCAGAGCTAGCCCTGTATGGGGATTGTTTTCTATATATCCAGAATGAACAGTGGCGGATCTAGGGGGGAGCCCCAGGGGCCCGGGCACCCCCTAAATTTTGCGACAGTTATAATTTTATTATATTTTTTAAACGTCCTACCTATTCATTCAAAGATACAAATGAAATACAATGTGTTTTTAAAACAAACTTTACTTTTTATATCATTGGGGCCCCCCTAAATGGATTTTCTGGATCCGCCTCTGATGAACTCTCGGACAAACTAAGATTATATTATTTAACAGAATGTAAATATAATATTAAAAACACTGATTTTAGAAGCAATCAACATTAAAAATAATATTTTTGGATGACATTTTTTAAAGCTGTTAATCAGACCAGGAAAAAACCTTAAACAAGTGATATATCTGAGGAAGGTCATACTGGAAATGTAACACTGGGTAAAGCAATACAAATGTTCTTCATCTCATCAAGTTCTAGAGCCATGTCTCTCAAAAATAGGCAAATCCCAATAAAAGTGAATAAATATTATTTTTGTAATTTTTAGATGACTTGACTTGTCAGGCTGGACAAGACATTAGAACAATAGATTTTTTACTATGTTCAAAACCACATTAATCTTATCCCAGGAGAAGTATTAACCTTGAGTCCAGGCTCCATCTCTATTGTTGAACGCACTAAAGTCAGTGTATGATAATTAGCAATAAACTTTAGGTCAGTATCGTAAGCTGACTTATGTATGTTTATCAATCCAGTATTTAGAATGGTTCCTATATTTTAACAACTAAAACCTGTTGACTGTCATGGTTTTTTTTTAAATGTCAGTTTCTTCTGTGCTCTAATAATATCAGAATGTTCTGAAGCTATCTGCTGATCTTCCGTCGTTTTTTTTTAAAAAGAGCACAATTAACCATCATCCAGTTTAGTTTTTGATAATTTTCTATGATCCAATTCACACAGCAGGCTTAGAAATGAGCAAACTCGACAACTTTACAGGATTTTTACGACTCATACAATTGGTTTAAGTGAAATAAGGTAAGGGCAGGACAAACCTTTTGGATGTCGGACCAGGCTTTCACACGCTTCAACAGAGCCACAGCTTCCTTGGTCTTCTTGTATTCCTGCACCTTGTCACTGACCACCAGCGGAACCTCAGGGATTTCCTCAATACGATGACCTGAAGTGGGAACACATGAGCATTGTATTCATGCTATTTGCCCCACTCAAAAATTAGCACCATCATCAAACAGATGTGAATAATCACCAGTGCTTGGATGAGAAATTCCATAATAACAGAATTACAATGCCAGAATTCAAAACAAATCTATTCTAGTAAACGAAAGAGTTAACACCATACATCGACGAGGATTGATCCCAGACCAAACAATATCAAGATTATTAAAACAAAACATTCCTTGCATGAGACCCATTTCAATCAATACAAATTAATCCTGTGTACTCTGTAAAAAATGTATTTTATACAAAAAACAAAAGAAGAAATTTGAATCACATCCTTTTTAAGTTAGAAGCTAAATGTGCTTGAAAGCACTCTGATTACCCTTTGACAAGACGAGGGCTGGGATTCCAGTTGCAGCGATGGCCGAGCACATGGCATATCTGCGCTGGTTTATGTTGATCTTGCGGTGCCAGCGGCGCCAGGTCTTGGTTGGAGCAAACATACGCCCTCCTCGGCACATGTTGCCGAACGCACCCTGACCTGAACGATGGGTTCCACCACCACGAACTCGGGGGATTCGAGCCACAGCACGACCAGTACCCCACGACTCGGCAGATGTCTGGTGACCTGTCAAAGAAAAGTTTGTTTAATGATGCCTCCAACACATTTTAAATATGGCCATTTGAGGTTTAAAGCGATAATTTAAAATTTAACAGAAGGAACCGGCTGTTGACACATCTAAGCTAAAACCCATTCTGCTCTCCTACAGATAACAGGGTTCTTACACTTGTGAAAACATGAAATTCAAGGACATTTCCATGACTTTTCCTTATTTTCCCAGGACTTCCTTATTTTTCCAGGAGATGAAATGTTCAATCAATGAATGTTTTTAGAAGAAATTGTTGTCTAAATGTAGACAGGCCATGATAACAACAAAAGTAAAGTTGAGGAAATATAAACCATCAAATTTTTGGCCTAAATTTCCAGGACAAAATTAAATTTACTGCTTTTTCCCAGGACATTCCAGGCCTGGATTCTAAAATCACAGAATTCCAGCACATTCCAGGACGCGTAAGAACCCTGGATAATCCTAAGTTATAATTAAATTGTTATCTCCTTGCATGTTGAATTTCAGGGCACTTTCACCCATCTTTGCTAGATCTGATCTTTGTTTACAACACACTGCCCATAACCACTTGCAGCTAAAAATAGTTTTTATCATTATTCAGCCTATTTTATAAACAGGAAAAAACTGCCTTCCTCAGTTGCCGCCATTTGCATTTAGGCTAATTGCATTTTATGCTTACGGAAATAACAGACTGTTGAAGGGAAATAACTCATTTTATACTGTGCAACACAAATATTTCGGAGTATTTATCTTTATATTTTTACCACTAACTCAAAGAAATAGTGAATTTTACTAATTGCGGAATAGTGTAAAATTCTACCTCTTTAACTCCATAAAAATATTTACAGAACAAATCTGTTGTCGCCACTTCATGGGCTATTCTTTTTGATTAGTAGCAAGGGAACTTTTACATTCACCATCCCAGACAGGATAGCACAACCACAGCCTTTGATATACCAGTCGTGGTGCACTGGCTGGAGCGAGAAATAGCCCATGGTGCCCACCAACGGGGATCAATCCCAACAGACTGCACATCGAGTTAGCACTTCACCACTGGGGCTATGTCCCGCCCGACCCATATCACATTGGGAGTCTAAACTAATAATACAAGAGTGAAATTTTTAAAGAATTATGTTGAAATATGTAATAAGTACTATGAAAACACAATAAGTACCAGCTTTCTCCGACACAGCGTAAGGGTGTTGAGTGTTTTTCATCATTTGAAAGTGGACGAAGTTAACAATGTCCGGCCGAATTGGAGCCCGAAACACAGCAGGCAGCTTGATGTTGTAGCCAGTTGATTCGCCCTTCTCATTGTAAATTGAAATAAGTGGTCTTGCAGCCTGAGAAAAACAAGAAAAAAAAATAATTAAATTTGCAGCATCAACTTTACCATGGCTAAATAAATATTACTACCAGCATAAGAGTACAAGACAACTGCTCCCCTAGTGTTGGTGGAAAAAAAAAAAATCAAATTCGGGAAAAATTATAGTTATTTGGACAAAATGTGCTACGCTGATACCTTTTCATCAGGTATTTCCATCATTCTTAGAGGGGACGATTTTCTGCGATCAGGGAAAAAAATCGCAGAATTTAGTAACAAATGGATTCTCAAAAAAAATTTCAAATAAGCTGTTTCAAGTACCATTATAAATCTTTTTGGTAATTTTAAGATTCAATTTTTTATTATTATTAAAAAAAATTAATAGTTTATTGCCCCAGAAATATGATATGGTAGTGTCAAGGTTGGGGCCCTGATTCACTACCATAGCAAACAATATACTAATATATAAAAAAGTGGCAGTGACAAAAGTGGAAGTGTACAGTATGTCATCTGGCGTGACGTCGGGCAAAATATCTCGCCTGCAGTACTCAGAAGGTTAATAAAATTGTTGATACCAGTTTCAGTTAGTGTACTCTTTTTGTAATTTTGATTTGTATACACGTAATATTTTACATTTACCTGGCATTCTAGATTATGGTAGCTCTACTCCCATGGATAGTGATATTCAGTGTTGGGCTAGTAAATAATAACTATAACTAGCCCAACGGCTAGTGGAAAAAACCTCGTCAAATGCTGCATTTAACTATTTTTTTTAAGGAAGTTTAAAGTCAATCTTCCTATTTAGGTGACATATCTGTTAACTATTAGTAAAATTATATTTATTTAAAGTAGGGCTAGTGAATTTTTAATCATGGCTAGTACATTTTTAAAATCCCTGATCCCATGGCTAGTGGAATTTTATAAAAAAATTAAATAAATAACATTTTACTTTATTAAATTATTACATCAGACTTCCTTCATGAGATTGGTTAGTTGTTGCTGTGTTTAAAAAGGTATTATTTTTTTTATAACGACGCATTCAACACATTTAAGTACGGTTATATCGGCGTCGGACATATGATAATGTCGAGAAAAAACCCCAGTGGTTAACTGACGGGGATCGATCCTAGACCAACTGCGCATAAGGCGGGCACTGTACCACTGGGCTATGCTGCCCGCAGTTTAAAAAGGTAATGGAGTAAATTAGTGCCTTCCGTACAACTGTTTGGGACGTCGATGGTATGCCTTAATTTTGGTACCGTTTTCGCCAACACAGGTTCTGTTTTTAGCTATAAGCCCACTGAATATATCAGTGTACAGTTTCCATACAAGTTCAGTGCATTTTCCCCCATATGAGTTCACCTGGTGATTTCCATACGAGTTCACCGCAAGCCGAAGGGCATAGGCCATTGTCACGATTGTGAAAAAGTGCTTTGTAATTGTGTCATGTAGTAATGAATAAAATATTCTTTTACTGAATATGTTTTAATGTTGTTTCATATTAAAAGGGGCAAATGTTGGGGAGGACAAATGACTGCAAGCCACTCCAAGTACTGAAGTAGCCTGGGTTACAATCTGCCCGATTCTGTGCCATAGACACATTTGGGAGGAAAGAACGATTAAAATGCGAGGAAATGCAATGTTCCATGAGAGGAAAACAGCTGATCGAGAATAATTCTCATCCACGGAACTTCCTAAGCGTTCTTAAACAAACTACCAAGCGCGCCGAATCACCGGACACGGCTGCAACGTCACGAACGTGTATTACTTTTATGACCGACAACGTGGTTCGGACTTAAGTTCCTAAGTGAACATTCCTGGATAATCATAATGAATATAAAATTTTATAATACAACAAAAGCCAACTTCTACGACTTCATATTATTATTTTAGAAGACATTATTCTTGTGTATGTTGTATGTATATGGTTGTATTACCATGATGCTTAATTTTCCGTCCTCGTGGTAGCCAGTTTCGGCAGTAAAAGGAAGCGCCCTCTTTTGCGTAGGAATACAAAGTACGTAGCAAAGGAAGAATTGGGATAACAGTTCGGACCACACGCGCTAACTGAAAACTGGTATTAAACGCTTGCCAAGCACATCGTCACAGGTGGCAAATATGTGTGCCTATAGTTTCGATACCAAATTGGGGCAACTACATTTTGGCGTGGCAACATAAATTAGTTTTTGGTGATCATGCTTGATTATTATGATTATAACACATAGGTAATATCATGTACTCGGAACAACTTATTATAAGTCAAATAGTATTACTTAAAATAGTATCGTTCAGAAGATTTAATGAATGTTTAACGTGACCCGAGCACGGCTATTGGATGTCAAAGTATGGTAAATGCAAACATAATGTAATGATAACCATCAGTACAAATATTCAACATTGAAATAAAAACACAGTAAAGAATTGAAAGAATATCACAGATAGGTAGGCCTAATATTAAAGTTTAGAATAAAAGTCAGAATGGCGTAAAAATTGTCATAAAAGTTCTGGATTGCAAAGGATTCCATCACAATTCTTTGACCAAATATATCTTTCATAGTTTCCTTGAGATAAGTACACTCCATGAAAATGTGGCGTACCGTCAGAGTACACGAACAGCGATCACACTGAGACCCGTGGAAGATCCTTCTTCAAGATAAATGAATGGGTCAAATATGTATGACCGATGCGAGCACCACACCAGACTATTTCTTCCGTCCTGCATTGCCATTTTACCAGCTAATTGTAGTTGACTTGTTTGACGACTTGTATGGTTGCTATTCTGTAGAACGCCACGGTCAGTTGTTTGCGTTCAGTATGTATGTAAACACATGCACCTGTTTCAGCCTGTCCTAACAGCATTGGAAGACTGACAACACTAAGCAGAAATAAGAAACAGAGTCGACCAGTTTACTGTTCTTCTTTTTTCTTTTACTTCACACTTTTTTATATCAGTACTGAAGTGGCGACAGCGGGTTTCCTCTTAAAAATCTGTGTGGTCCGTAACCATACGTCTGACGCCATATAACCGTATATAAAATGTGTTGAGTGCGTCGTTAAATAAAGCATTTCTTTCTTTGTTTCATGAGTACAGTCTCATACTCTCTATCTAGAGCCAGGCCAGTGCGTACCACTATACTAGCCATAGACTAGACTAAAACATAAAGGAAGGAAGGAAATGTTTTATTTAATGACGCACTCAACACATTTTATTCACTGTTATAATGGAGTCGGACATATGGTTAAAGACCACACATATATTGAGAGACGAAGCCCGCTGTCGCCACTCCATGGGGGTACATTTTTACATTAGCAGAAAAATATATTTTATATGCACCATCCCACGGCCTTTGATATACCAGTCGTAGTACACTGGCTGGAGCGAAAAATATCCCAAAGGATATTCACCGACGAGAATCGATCCTAGACCGATCGCACACCAGGCGAGTGCTGTACCACTGAGCTACGTCCCGCCCCCTATAGCGATATCGTTAAACAAAATAAGTTTTTTTTCTCTCATATCTGCCCATGTGAGATAGACCTAGCCCATGTGAGAAAGGTATGTGGGAAAACTCTATCCCACATGACTGAATGAAAACATTTTCTAGACGTTTTTTTGTTTTTTATTGAAATAGGTTACCTATAATCTTTATATTACAATTTGTGGTGTTAAATTTTAAATTTTATTTAACACATGAAAGATACACGATACATCTGATGGTAATGTTTATTTGTTACAAAAGTCCCAAATAAAAAAGTTAATGTTTCAGCCATTTTGTCTCGTTCTGCAAAAATTTTTTTAGTTTATAAGCCAGTAAGATATGAGAGAAAAATAATCGGCAAGCCTCGTCCCAGGTCGAAATTTACACCACCTCGGGTGTACTTTTTCTATCCCACATGACCGCATATAATGGATTCTTATACTCTCACACGTTAATATACAGTAGTTTCGTTAAACAATTCGACACACTCGGACAAAAAATAATTGATTAACAATTCTCCCCCCAAAATTATATTGTTTACAAAGGATTGACATAACAAGACAATATTAGTTTAAAGAGAATTAAACAATTATACAAATAACTTTAACGTTAATTTATTTCAACTTATTTTTGTGCTTATATCCAAGGTTCAAGCACGCTGTACTGGACACACACCTCAGCTATATGGGCTGTCTGTCTAGGACAGTGAGTTAGTTGTTAGTTGATTAGTGGGAGAGATGAAGGTGTAGTTGCTTTACATCTACCCATAGGGACCTTAAGAACTCGCTCTGGGTTGGAGCCTGTACCGCGCTGCGAACACTGTATATACCAGCATGTAGTCTGCTGTCTTAACCACTGCGCCACCGAGGCAGGTTCTATTTAACAAACGGAAGAAAAAACAAAACAACAACACACATCCTACGATTCCTAGCTAATCTGTTTAGATCAACCAAGCTACAGCGATATAAAGACAAAGAAAGAAAGAAAGAAATGTTTTATTTAACGACGCACTCAACACATTTTATTTACGGTTATATGGCGTCAGACATATGGTTAAGGACCACACAGATATTGAGAGAGGAAACCCGCTGTCGCCACTTCATGGGCTACTCTTTCCGATTAGCAGCAAGGGATCGTTTATATGTACCATCCCACAGACAGAATAGCACATACCACGGCTTTTGATATACCAGTCGTGGTGCACTGGCTGTGACGAGAAATAGCCCAATGGGCCCACCGACGGGGATAGGTCCCAGACCGACCGCGCAACGAGCGAGCGCTGTACCTTTGAGCTACGTCCCTCCCCCGATATAAAGAGGTACGTGTACTTACAAAAATACAAAAAGTGGCATTCATGTTCCCATAACAGCTGGATGGATAATCATTGGGGGGTGATGGGAATGGGATGCGTTAGGGAGTGATAGGGTGTAGCCGTGTAGGCGGTCTTGGCCGATAGGGTGCCTGATAGGAGGCCTCCCCTCACCCCGGAACCATGGAAATCCGGTTCAGCAACTTTGGGCGCCTCCTGGTGTTGGAGCACACAAAGCCTGTCCGCCTGGCTTATCCCTTGGTGAACCTTTCTTCCAGGGTCTAAACATATATTTTATAATTTAATTATAATTACCAGTTGTGGAATGCCCGATTTAAATTAAGCGCCAACTAATCTGTTAAATAAATCAATAACCCATAATTTTAAGACGCAACATGTCATAATAGTAACCCACTTTTTATTTATATACATGTATATATTTGGCTTTTTAACCCCATAATTCTATTACCCCTCTCCCCCATCCCAGAATTGACCCATGGTAAGGTCAGAAGTCGGATCTGTGATAGGCGTGACAGAATCATTTTTTTGGATAGGGGTAAGTAGATAGAGTGTCCAGACCCAAACAAAAAGTGACACTACTGTTTAATATATATATAATTTTTTGTTTCTTTGTTTAACGACGCACTCAACACATTACAATTACGGTTATATCGGCGTCGGACATATGATTATGTCGAGAAAAAAACCCAATGGTTAGCTGACGGGGATCGATCCTAGACCGACCGCGCATCAGGCGGGAACTGTACCACTGGGCACAAAAAGTGACACTACTGTTTAATATTATCCGTATTCTGGTAGCCAATATAGTCCGATTTTCAAATCAATCTTTGACAGTATACCACTAGCATACAGATTCGTTATCTAGATATTAAAAACAATAGTCGAACTGATTAATGAAAAACGTTTAGTATATTCTTTAAAAATAAGTTCTCATGACAATAAGCTACAAAAGGAATGCATTAGATTTCGAGAACTATTTTGGGAGACATTTTACCGTATTATGTCTTAATCAAGGGCAGACAACTCGTGGTTAAAGGCAAGGCTTTTTTTTGCTCGAATTAAACGAAAATGCCCGACTTTGGATAACAACATTTATTCATAATATTCTATTTTGAGGGGTGGGATGATGTAGATATCAGAAAGCATATCTAGGCCTATCAATTAATTGTTTCATCAATATAGTGTGTTCTTGTATGACAGTCTAATTTTTTTCATTTTTAATATTGTTTAACGTGCACATTCAGAGCAAGCTGTTATAGCGCACGCCTGTCTTGGGCACACACCTCAGCTATCTGAGCTGTCTGTCCAGGACAGAATAGAAATTAGTGGGTTAGTTGTTATTGTTAGTGAAAGAGAAAAGAGGGTGTAGCGGCCATACACCTACCCAGTACCTACCAGCCTGTTTTCTGGCGACTTAACCGCTAGGCCACCGAGGCCGGTTATGGCAGTCTAAAGACTCTTTTTCCTCATATATACTGACTTCCAGACAGGGTTGTCATATTTATAGAGTAGTGGATACCCTGTGTAAGTGGTCCCTGTCCGTTATGTAATACAAACTGTTTTTATGCGGCTACTTAAGACTTCTGAAAATGATTGTTCAAACCACATTATTGCAATATAAAATTTTGACGCCAAAATTTATTAAAGGGACATTCCTGAGTTTGCTACATTGTAATATGTTATATCGACTAATAAAATATGTCTACGATCAAACTTGCATATTAAATATATTTTCTTATTTAGAATATAAGTATCTGTTATTGAATGTATTTCTGGTCGTCTTAATATTTGTAAGAAGCCCAAACTAGATTTTTGTCTTCAAATAGTTTCGTACGTACGAACAAAATTAATCTTTTTTAGCAAATTTTAACCTAGTACAAATATTAGAACGATCAGAAACACGTTTAATATACAGCCACTACTATTTTATACAGAAAAAAAATATATTTCATATGTAATTACACCTCATATGAAATTTGCAACGAATATATAAAATTAAATATGGATATGTTGTTGTTTGTTCCGTCCATCAATGTACACGGATGAGCAATATATTTCATAATTCGATTCTTCGCCAAACGAAACATCAGAGTGAAGTTCTTTGTCCCTAGTCGCGGGACGTAGCCCAGTGGAAAAGCGTTCGCTTGATGCGCGGTCTGTCTGGGATCGATCCCCGTCAGTGGACCCATTGAGCTATTTCTCTTTCCAAGCAGTGCTCCACAACTGGTGTAACAAAGGCTGTGGTATGTACTATCCTGTCTGTGGGATGGTGAATATAAAAGATCCCTTGCTGCTAATCGAAAAGAGTAGTCCATGAAGTGGCAACATTGGGTTTCCTCTCTATATCTACGTGGTCCTTAACCATATGTCTGACGCCATATAACCGTAAATAAAATGTGTTGAGTGCGTCGTTAAATAAAACATTTCCTTTGTTTGAAACAAAAAGACATGAGACCATGCCGAAAGGGGGTGATGATGGGCGAGTGAATGAATGTATTTTGATATTTAATGTCGATTCTACATCACAATACATTAGCGTAAAAATTCCTTTGTCCTATTCAAATGGTACGGTACTCGATCTATTGTACAAATACGAGTAGCCGATTAAATTAACAAAACACGACATGTTTTATGTTTAAAGTTACATCATTGGGGGCAAGGTAACATCAGTTTGTGAAAAAAAATGGACAAAACTTAAGGCTAAAATACCAATTTTTATCCAATCGTATATGTATTTAAAAACACAAAAATAAGGTGTAATTCAATTAATTGCGACCTTCTTTAAATTTTAATACTCTATTACAAACTGTTACAGCATTGTTATTAATGAAACTTCGACATTCAACCCCGTCTTAGAAATAAACATAAACTATTGGTCAAGAAAACATACCCCCCCCCCCAAACAAAAA
>JAECMU010047197.1:0-31643 GCA_016106625.1 Dracogyra subfuscus | reverse complement strand
ATTGTTTTTTCGGTTCATACTTGCATGAACCAAAAATATAATTGCGGTCAAATCTTATAATTAAATTTATATCCATACTTTAACAATACATAACTGAATTTATTTTGTCTAGCTTTAAATACGCCTGTAGTATATTGTTTGTTTAAACTTCATTGATACTAATGTTGTGTAAGAATGCAAAAACGTTCATTCACTATTATTTGAATCAGGTTATTTTTTTTGTAAATTATGTTATTTGGTAAATGACGTTATGTTGATAAATGACGCCATTTCCTCTAGCTGCTGTGTATTTTTTACAGATCATTTAGTTATATTGGAAGGAATTGTCCTATTTGTGTTTAGTTTATATTTTATGAAAGTGAATGAAGGGAGCGTGACTACTGTTAATCTGTTTAATTTATGCCAAAAGCTGTAGAACATCGCTACAGGCGTGACATTTCCTACATGATTTCTTCCACGGACCAAGTCTCATGTCATGATTAGTGAAGAGGTTGTTGTTGTTGTTTTTAATCAATGCGTATAGATTTATATGTCTACTCTGCTATAGCATTTTGCATTAATATATCATATGCATTTGTTTATATAGTGTTTTCTTCAAAATATCTAAATATGGTTGCCTGAATAATCTGACTTGTAGCACAAAAGTAGTGCGAGTTGGGGGGGGGGGGGTTTAAAAAATATTTGCTTCATCGAGATATGAATAAAAAAAGTAAGTACCTCTGGACCAATCAGATTGCTGTAAAGTGTATAGACGCAAAGAAAATTTAATTATTTAATTTTGTATTTTTTCCACATGTATTGTGATGAACATCCATGGGTGCAACTAAAAACCAAATTTCATTTATAAACTTATAGTGTGAGAAATAAGCTAGTTGCAAATCTTTAACAGAAAGGTTAACCTTGTCCCCAGCTTCTACTAAAAAATGCTTCTAGGATGCACATTTCTCAGAAATACGTCTAGTCTACCATCATCATTAGAAAAACAGTATCTTTTTAATTTCTTTAAAACTTTCAGCAACTTTTACTATACTGTAAATAAGATTTGTAAATTTCTCATGGTATCTGATGTCGTTCATTTTAGTAAAATGATATCTAATGAAAGTGTGTTGTGTTCTATATTTACTACTACCTGCCTGCCTGTTATGACAGGTGATGAAATGAGAGTTTTTATAGCTAATAGTACAGACACTCACATTCTCTTCATGGCTCCTCCACTACTCATTGATGATCTCGGAATGATTGGGTCATGGTAGCTGCAAAAATTAACAAAGAAACTGCTGTGTAACAAATCATTTTTATAATGGTACTGTAAACCGTATTAATATTGCGACATCTTTTTTTCGCGAATGTATACCTTAACGCATGTTCGCGACGTGTAAATTTCGCGAACGACCGTTGACAGCTCAAAATAAAAAAAAGTGAATAAAGACAACTCACTGTAATTGTTATAACGTTACTGTCTGTAAACCAATATTCTGTTATCTTGCATTAAGCCTGGTACATAGTCTATAGAGGGGATTAGGCCCTACCCACCTCACCCGTATTAGAATCACAACTCACAGCTTCATGTGTTAACTGTTAACACCCTTTGGGAGATAAAACACTAAACGAATAGTCACTATCGATAGAAGCTACATAAACCAATTAACGATCAAGGAGAGCCCGTGTATAGGCTGTGCCTGTTGAGTGAATCTTTTGTGAATTTTATTCTCAATAAAATATTTAAAACAAATCTTTAAGCACACTACACACTTCAAACTGGAAAATAGTGCGTGCGTATTAATTTCGCGACATAAGGTTGGACGCGAACGACGCGAAATTTATACGCACGCATATTTTTCACGGTTTACAGTATATGGATGTAAAGAGGTAGTATTCCTAAAATGTCATAATTAATTTCATTTCAACTTATTTTAATGCTTATATCCAATTAAGGTTCAAGCATGCTGTCCTGGACACGCATCTCATCTATCTAGGCTGTCTGACGAGGACAATAGGTTAGTTGTTAGTTAGTGAGAGAGAAGAGGGTTTAACGGCCTTACAATTACCCATATAGAGTTGTTAAAACTAGCCCTGGGTGGGGCAGGTACCAGAATATAAACATGATAGGAAATGTCATATTATAACCTTGTACTCAACTATCAAGTTAAAAAATAAAATTTGATTTCATGAATGAATGAATGAATGAACGAATGAATGTTTAACGACACCCCAGCACGAAAAATACATCGGCTATTGGGTTTCAAATTATGGTAATGCAATCAAATAAGGGGATGATCAACATCAATAGAAAAATTCAAAATTTAAAACAAAACAGTGTAAAGAACTGTACAAAAACACAAATTGGAGAAAACTTGAGTGTTTTTTCTTTTATAAATACATTACCAGTCCTCAAACAAGTGCACTCAAAACCCTCCCCTCCCCCCATGCAAGTGGTCTGGTCCGAACATCCCAACAGCCAATGGGATGGCCTAAATTCTTCTACTGCCTACTGCTCTCTAGTTCCAGTCACATGACTAACTTCCTTCTTTTTCCCTTAGCGCATCGCACGGAGAACAGGAAGTTGGGAGGCCTGGGTGGGATGAAATCTTAAGGACTGGTAATGTATCTATAAAAGAGAAAACACCTCAAGTTTTCTCCATTTCTTTTCACATTACCAGTCCTCAAACAAGTGCAGCATTCAACAGATGGTGGTGGGTGCTGAGATCCGTAGATGCTTCTTGTAACTCCCCAAGACCGGATAGCAGCTGACTAGTTTAAGAAACTTGTCGACCAACTCGAAGAGACAAAAGGTCAACTGCAGCAGAGGACTGGAGTGAGTTCCGCCCTGACGGTTGATATAAGCCGCTGCCGTGGTGCTGTCTGTGGCCACCATGAGCAAAGCCCCTGTCAACCTCTGTCGCCAATGATGGAAAGCGTGGTAGACTGCCAACAACTCCAGCATGTTGATGTGGAGTCAAAGTTCGTCGGGAGACCACAGCCCCGTTTCTATTCAGTTCGCAGGCACCCGGGAATGAAATTTTGGTCACCGCTGGAGACTTCTTTGAATCCGTAGATTCCAAGGTAGGAAAAGGAACCGCCGTCCAGGAAGAGGGAGTGTGGACCCCTCCGCCGCAGGTTGTGGATACGATCTGGCTGCCACAGTCATTGCTGACAAAGATTCTTGTAGCATGATCGATAACATCTGCTTCAAAACATCAGCCACCGGATCGACTATGGACGGCGCTGGAGAGCAGATTCCGCATTATTGGCCCTAGTAGGTAACTGCCGAAATCTGCCGCAACGATCATTGTGATGACAACTGGATGACTTCCGGGACCAGCAGAAGTAGCGACTGTCTTGCAACGCCACGGGATATAGTAAACGATCTGCCGAAAATCGCTGAATCTTCCTCGTGCAACAGAGGAACCGATACACAGGGTCCCAATACAAGTGACCGGACCAGTCTTCATCACCAACCCGGAACGCTTGAATGTCATACCCCTTCACGGCAAACAGGCTGGAATAGATCACAGGTCTGCCAAAATGGCCAGCTTGTGTTGAAAATCAAGAATGGATCGCTTCAGGCAAGTTGGGTAACGATAGCGTGGAACCGTAGTGGACATCAATGGCACGAAATATGCAAGACAGACCAACGTCAAAACCCATGGATGAAGATGGAAAATCTTCTGGCATCCTGCACATGATGAGTTGTGGTAGCCAGGAAAACAACAATAGGACAGCATGTAGAAACATCTACGCTGAACGGAAGCCATCGACAGGATGTGCCGATCTGTAAGTGCTAGGAAGACATCTGGTCCCACCAGAAACAGCGTCATCCAAGGCTGGCGCCACACCGTTGAAGGATAGGTTGAAAATGGGATATGTTCGTTGTGACGAAAGGGGAATGGCACAAACAAAGTCGACTCAAGTAACCTCGACATCGGATCAGTCATCAAACCGGAAACCTTCTAGAATGGTACCAGTGGATTGTGTAGTGACGAAAGCAATCAGACACCACAGCGAGACAAACCGTCACAGCCATGAGGGTCACTGCGTCCGGATCTTCTATCACAGAAGGTGCCAACGCATCATCTGGAAAATCGCACAGTAACCAGGCACAGGCAAGTCGATCCAATGTACTGGCGGCAATTGGAAACATGGACTGTGGATAGTCCCGTCATGAGTCGATGTAAACCCTGAATGCCGGATCAGCTGTCGAGTGGTGTGGACGGTATGATGTACACGGACTGGCAGGAGCCGGTGGAACCCTGGATGCAGTACCACTACAATCGAGAACAGGATGACGGTACTGAACGGTGAACCGATGAAGCAACCTTCCAGTTCGTTACAGAGCTCCGTCTGCTTGCTGGAACAAGTGATCTGCACAGGCTGGTTACTGGTAGCCGTGTAAACCAACGGGGGCCTGTGGCTGCCAACGATCGAATGCAGACATCCGCCGGACCCCTCTTGGCTGCAATCAGTGGATGGGTAAGCGGCGGTAGCATAGCAAATATGATAGCCAGAAAGTCCCTCAGTGACAGGTGGTCCACTGCATCCAGATCGTCCAGCATCGCAAAAACCCTAAATCATCAGAAAGTCATGTAGCCCGTGAACAGGCCAGTTGCTCTGGTCAAGGCCCGATGGAGATACCCGAGAACTGGACCGTGGGCAGTCCCGTGTAGATACCAAGGAACGAATGACCACATCCTCAGGAGGGACATCAGTCGCTATCATCGGTGTCGGTCCCTTCTTGGAAGGTGTCGGTGGGTGTGGAAGTGATGGTAGCAAGTGTAGACGGAAGCCAAACAATCCCTCATAGTCATATGGTCCGGGGAATCAGGCTCATCAATGACGGAAGCCGTAGGTACCTCTTCTCCAAAGTCTCGTTGAAGTCTCGCGTGGACGGTCCCGTCTGGAACCCGTGGCCTTGGAAGCCACATCAGAAGACTGCCGATGACTATCAGTGGAATCCGTTGGAGGCCGGACCGGTCTCGGAGTGCGGCTACGGTCCCGGCTCCGATGCGACGAAGACTTCCTCTCTGAAGATCGGTGACCTGTGGAGTCCGTGGAGATCTGCAGAAGCCGCACCTCCTGAAGACTGGACTGGAACCGGACCTGACCCCGAAAATGTCGGTTTGGGTAAGGACCCCATGGACAAAAAAATATCCTGTAGCATCGACGGGAGAAGCGTACGTAAAGCTTCCACAACAGAGTCAGCAATAGACGAAGTCGATTCCACTTTCCTATCCCTCGCCGACACCACCTTCAGATAAGCGTCGAACTTGGATGGTGACAATTCGGAACACAAGTCACATTTCGACGAGGCATCACTAGGTACCCGACAACCTTGGCACAAGTCATGCGGGTCATCACCAGCAGTAAACTTCTTGCAGCGCAGACAAAATTTAACCAACTGTTGTCCAGAAGTATCAGACACTGTAATAATTTCTCAATCTGGAAAGAGAAGAGAAAAAACCAAACCAAGACACAACACAAAGCCGATAAACAAAGGACGCAATAATTTGCAAATGGCGGCCAACACGACGACCGGCCAGTAAAACCAAACATTTCACATTAAATAAACACTTGGAAAGCAAGCGAAATACGCGAAATGACACATGAAAACTAACGAAAGCTAGTGAAAATGAAGGTGAAAAACCAAATACAAAACCAAAGGTCCTAAAAAATATTTTGACTCCAACAGAGCCAAACAAAAAGACGTCCAGACTGTATCGCGAAGAGAAAAAGAAGGAAGTTACAGTCATGTGACCGGAACTAGAGAGCAGTAGGCAGTAGAAAAATTTAGGCCATCCCATTGGCTGTTGGAATGTTCGGACCAGACCACTTGCGTGGGAGGGGAGTGCACTTGTTTGAGGACTGGTAATGTGAAAAGAAAATCACATACAGACACCGACTTTTATTCAAAACTTCAATTTGTGCAGTATTGTCCATTCTCAAAGAGAATATTATACTCCTGCACCACAGTGAGGTTACAGCACGCGCAAGGGTTTGATTTCAATCCACAAGAGACTGATATTATAAATCATTAACTGAGCATCATCTAAAGTTTTATTCAACCATAAAGGACATCTGCTCATAAATATGTAACAGGCAATATCTGTATAGTTATAATAGAAATAAACACCACCAATTTGTGAATGTAGCAATATCAGCATATGACAAAAGTCTATTACAACGTAACTGATTAATAGTGAGTTCCTACCCTGGAGGTAGAGTATCGATGTCTTTTATTTCTCTTGTTTTCAGCAGTGTAAAGCCATCAATGACATAGAAGTGTTCCTTGCCAAATAGCAATAAACCCTCCGAGGTGTCCAGACCTTGGATGCGAGCACAGCGGAACATGTGGGAAATCTGAAACATCAAACAGCAAAAATAAATCAAGTACAACAATAATTTTTAAAAATGCAAAGAATTCATATATTTATAAATATATTTGTTTAAACTAAAAATATCCTCTTTTTTATAAGTAAAAACAAGCATTCTGAGAGTACTACTAATGCAATACATGTCCCTAAACGGTCCCAACAAAAGTTCTTATCTCCTAAGTTCAAGGGCCATAACTGTGAAAAATGAATAAATCACCATGAAAGTCAAACCTTATCTGTAACAATATGTAATAAAGCTATATACAAAATTTCAGCTCAATATCCTGAGGCACTGTGAAAAAAAGTTCAGAAAACTATTATGTGGAACTGACAGTCAGCTAGACTAAGAGAAGGTCTGAATGAAACCTATAGTCCCCTCCAGTTGGACTGCTAGGGAACAAATAAAAACATTTAAGTTTTCAAAAAACAAATTTATAAAATCTTTTTCATCCAATATATTACTAAAAGTGTCAATTACCTTTTCCTTTTCTCCCAATATTCTGAGTATCGCCTGGTTACCTCCCCTCTCTACAGTGGTTGTCTGACCTTCTTGTTGACCTTCCTGCTGATTTTCTGACTGACCTTCAACTTTTTCTGATTCCCCAGGAAGCTCCGAGGCTGGAACATCATCCTGGTCTTCATCGTCACATCCTGATCTCTGACTGGTAGACCTTGGTAAGAGTTTTGGAATGCTCATAATGTCAGCTGAAAATCAATGAAAATGAAGAAATCATGACAGCTCTAGACCCCTTCTGATTAGCTGTTTGAAATATCAGAATGATGCCTTACATGGTTGGGAAACTGTACTATAGTCTGATAGGAGAAGTATTAAGAAAATACAATCTTAAATTTGTGTCCTTTTTTGCTCTTGGAGAAGCAGTCCAGGCTGCTGGATTGTGTCCCCAGTACAGCGTGCTTGAACTGTAATCGGATATAGTCACATTAAATATTTATAAGTAAATACATTTTTGTTCAATCTAATCTCCAATTTATATTTGATCAAAATTGCTCTATGTATCGCTAGTGAAAATATATACATGACTAATTTTCACAAATCACGATTACATATATATGTATAAAATATACTATGAAATGGGGAGTTAAAAGATCAAACAGTAAAATACTAAACAGTACGTTAATGAAAACAATAACCTACAATTTCTCATTAGCAGCAAGGGATCTTTTATATGCACTTTCCTATAAAAAGGACAGTACATATAATAAACCAGTTGTAGGCAATCAGATAATGGTCCCACTAAGGGGGTTCGATCCTATTACCCAAACACCTCATACAAGCACTCTACTTACAGCCAGATCCCACACCCACTATGTTAATACATTAAAATGATAATAGAATCCCACACCCACTATGTTAACCTTTAGACCACGTTGAGTGGGTAAAGTTTAGAATTATTACTCACATATATCCACTTAAATGTTTTATAAATACATGAAATAAAGTTCATATATATATCGGTAAGTATTCATTTCATGGATGTTGTTTAATTTTTATTATTTTTAGATCTGCTAATGACGATTAAAATTGGGCAAAAAATCGAAAAAGTTGCGTTTACTTACGGGCATTTGTGGCCAGCTGGCCAGTATTTATGTCCATTATTCCCGATAACAATTGTTTTCCGAGCAGATTTCTTTTTTAAATCCGAACTACAATTCATATTGCAATATTTGGTGATTTTAGTTGTTGCAAAAACAATCAAATTTATTATCAAATTAGCTGTCACAATCAGCTATCGATCCCTGAAAATGACCGCGACATGCCGCCATTGTTGTCAAGCGAAAATACTTGCCGAAAACCACTTTTTGAACTCAAAATTTCAAGGTATTTTCAGTTGAAAAAATCAAAATAAAATCCACCATTTTGACCGGAAATCTTTTTTCTTTAATTTTATTTCCGTTTCCAGTAGTTGCCTGTGAAAAACGGCGGAGAATATGAATTGGGAAATGTACTGTATACAGTGTACAGTATGTCAACTGGCGTGATGTCGGGTGAGATATCTCGCCTGCAGTACTCAAAAGGTTAAAATGATAATAAAAGTTGCATAGCCAATGTGTTTGAATGTCACTCCTTTTCTGTGCTCACCATCATGTAAGTTGAGTCCACTATCAACCTCATCAATCAGCACATCAGCATCACCCGTCCGTTTGATCGGCAGAGACTCCAGGCCAAGAATGCTCCGGGGTCGATAGTGCTCGCAGAAGTCCTTACTGTCAAAACTTATAGCCACCTTGTACCTTAAAGGCTACAAGAATACAAAATGCAATTTAATCATTTGGTATTCAAAACTCGATCAGTTATAAAATGCATAGCAAAGAATTTTTGTTTTGTTTGTTTTGTTTAACGACGCACTCAACACATTATAATTACGGTTATATCGGCGTCGGACATATGGTTATGTCGAGAAAAACACCCAGTGGCTAGCTGACGGGGATCGATCCTAGACCGACCGCGCATCAGGCGGGCACTATACCACTGGGCTATGCTGCCCGCTACATAGCAAAGAAATTAATTTAATGAAAATTGCAGACTTTTAAGATTTATAAAATAAAATATCTATGAAAATATTTTTTTATTTGAAATGATTTATTGTCCCCAGATCACTGGCAATGTCAAGGTTGGGGTGCCTTGAATCATTGTCTTACATTTCATAATATTTACATATAGTTATACATACGTAGTGCATACATACATACATACATACATCAACCTCGACATACATACACTATATAGATATTCATACATCAATACATACTAGCCAGCGCCAGGTATGTCCACATCTGCATGTAAGTCAAACGTTGCCAAGCCATGGGGCCTTAGAACCGCGTGGTTGTTGGACCGGTACGAATATGGTTGACTAACGAGCATTCTATTTTTGTGGAACGTAAGTTGGTCTGATGGATAGCATTCCGGCCCAGCAATTGCGGGCGATTGGGTGCCACAGGTTCGGGGCTCGGTAACGGCATGAGGAAATTTGTGAAGGCAATAAAGGATTTAATTATCCCCTGTGCCAGTGCGTTAATATCTATGTATGTAAATGTCAACCTCGACATACATACAGTATATAGATATTCATACATCAATAAATACATACATACATACAAACATAAATACAAACATACATACATACATATGTACATTCATATTACATATAAAAAAAAGGAAAACAAAAGAGAAATAGGGATAAAAAGGAAAGAAAGACAAAAAAGACAGAGGGGAGAAAGAAACAATTTGTTTATGGAGTTCAGGCTAATTAAAAAATTTTTTAATAATTTAATAAGCAAAGCAAAATAGTATCTACCAGTTAATGTCATATAGAGAAGAAGCAGTTACAAGTAAATATGGTGGATGTAAGATTCATAAATACAAAAAAATATATAAATCTAGAATTGTATTTCCAAACAAGTTATGGTATTTTTGCAAATAAAAAGCAATAGGCAAAGAAACCAAAGGAAAGGGTCCTAGCCTATAGTTAAGGAAGATGTTTTTGATGTTATTCGTCAATACTGAAAAGGTTAAACCACTTTCCCCAGCATTCATTAAATTTGTCATGTTCAGTTTTTAAAATAAATGTATCTTTCGATCTGAAATTTATTTTGCAATATTTTTTTTATAACATTAATATGAAGACTCTTGTTAAGTATTTTCATACTATAAATATAATATTTTAGATTGATTAAAATCCAGTTAGCTACATTG
Source organism: Dracogyra subfuscus (assembly GCA_016106625.1). Classification (NCBI taxonomy): domain Eukaryota; kingdom Metazoa; phylum Mollusca; class Gastropoda; order Neomphalida; family Peltospiridae; genus Dracogyra; species Dracogyra subfuscus. Next base: position 21,560 of record JAECMU010047197.1, on the reverse strand, counting down.
CTAAACTCACCATTTATCATACCAAACATAACTGTATGTTTATTAAGTGGAAGTCTGACTTAAGTTTTGTTAAATATCCACTTCTCCAACTCTTGCCACATGTTTGACTTTATTACAATCATAAAACACTTTCTATTAATGCTAATTAATACTTAAAAGTATGACATATGCTATATTCATAATAAAACCGTTAGCATGCTGTAGAAGACCTCAACATCACTTACACTGTCCTCCAGATCCGGTCTGTATGGGTAGTGAACAAAAAACATGTTATTCTGCATCATCTTCTTTCTCATGCGACACGGCCCTGGTGACAAAACAAAAACCACAACCGTTATATACGGGACTGATAAAAACAAATCTTTAAAACTATGAAGAGTCTTGACAAGTCAGGAGTTCCAATAAGCTTTTTACCAAAGAATAATTTTGTTTGTTTATTTATTTAACGACGCACTCAACACATTTAATTACGGTTATATCGGCGTCGGACATTTGGTTATGTCGAGAAAAAACTCCAGTGTTAGCTGACGGGGATCAATCCTAGACCGACCGCACATCAGGTGTGCACTGTACCACTGGGCTATGCTGCCCGCTCACCACCAAAGAATAAAGACAGAAACAGCTTTCCGGTTGCATTAAAATCTCCATATGTGGGATAGATGTAGTTGAAGTTCTAATATTTATTTCCCAGGAGGTGGATCCATAATTAAATTGGTGCAAACTTGGAGTTTTCTCTTTAAAAATCCTTAACCTGACCTCAAACAATGGCATATTCTCCTAGAGATATTAGTCGAGTTCAAATATCCCAAAAGCCAATGGGATGGCTAAAATCTGCGAATGAGCACTCTACTTCCTGTTCCGGTCACGTAACTAACACTTCCTTCTTTCGAAGGAGAAATCTGTTTTCTAAGAAGGAATTAACACATACTGAGATTCAAGAAACTTACTGGTTGATTTACCATTTATATTTTCACAGAACTGAGTATCTGTAATCAAGTAAACTTATTTGAAATACTAACTATTAATCTGATTTGAATTTCGATTGGTGTTTAGTAAAAATGCATCTGATATTTTGTCATGAATCAATGTTTTTGTCACCATTCTGTTATCCATTTATATTCTTCCTGCCTTACCTTCTGTCATTAACAATGCCATTGTGACAAAAAATTTTATCCATGTATTCTTGGTGCCTTACCTTCTATTACTAATCAATATCTTTGACTATTTTTGTTAATTTTGTTATCCATTTATATTCTCTCTGCCTTACATTCTGTGATTAATGTCTTTGTGACCAGTTTGTTATCCAAGTATTCTTGGTGCCTTGTCCTCATTTTGTTAATTTGTTATCTATGCATCGTTCCTGCTTTTCCTTCTGTCATTAACAGTGCCATTGTCACTATTATTATTCTCGGTATCTTATCTTCTATGATTAATCAATATCTCTGTCACCATTTTGTTAATTTGTTTATCCATCTATTCTCACAGCTTTACCTTCTATCATTAATGTCTCTGTGACCAGTTTGTTATCTAAGTATTCTCTGTGCCTCATCCTGTCATTACTCAATATATTTCCGACTATTTAGTTAATTTTTTAATCCCAGGTATTGTCGGTTTGTTGTTTTTTGTTTTGTTTTGTTTAACGACGCACTCAACACATTATAAGTACGGTTATATCGGTGTCGGACATATGGTTATGTCGAGAAAAAAACCCAGTGGTTAGCTGACGGGGAGGTATTGTCGGTGCCATACCCTCTGTCATTACTCAATATTTTTGTAACTATTTAGTTAATTTTCTAATCCCTGTATTGTCAGTGCCTTACCCTCTGTCATGTCTAACATCCACTTGTCAAGCCTGTATGTGTTGTTGGGCCCCCACAGACCACGCACGCGGAGCAGCTCCTCCTCCATCTGCTGCCACTCCTCCAGCAGGTACTTGTCCATGTGCTCCTGACTCTGTAACACAAAGGCATAGAGGATGACATTAAACATTCTTCTGTATGATACTGAGATTATTATATGATCAAATGTGCTATAAGACTCTGTAACACAAATAGTAATAAAGGAGGAACTATTACTATAAAGGATGCTTATGAATTTTAAGATATGACACTTAACATTTTACTGTATTATATAAAGATTATTATACGACTCTGTATGAATATACTCTACTATATGATACCAAGATTATAATATGACCAGATGTGCTATATGACTGTAACACAAATAGTAATAAAGGAGGAACTATTATTATAAAGGATGCTTATGAATTTTATTTTTAATTTTGTTAATTCAACACATTATAATTTTCAGGATGGGGAGCAATCACAGTCACTGTTTATGTCAGATAACTGTGACATGATAGAAGACAGTGGTACTCGACATATAGTTTATGAGCACTCCCCTCACGATCATGCCACAGAAGAATCTTCTATAATACTGAGAACTGAGATATAATACACAACAGTTTTCTGATGTTTTAGTGTAACATAAAAATCAACCTCCACTGAGGGGATTTGAACCATGGACTCTCAGAACGAGAGTCCAGCACTCTACCAACTGAGCTAATAGGGAAATTCCCACTAGCTACTGCCAGTAGGAGCACTTTATATCAACACTACTACATTAGTAAAACTTTACCTCTTGATATTGCTTATGTTGAAATTCAACTACATCCTTGACCAGTGTCACATGGTTTGTCGTCCACAGGTGGAAATCCTGCAAAAATTTAACATAATTACGATTAATTGAAAAACATTTTTTTTATGATGTGTTCTTTGCTGTTCTTTGTTTTACAATATAATCTTCACATTAGTTCTAATAAGCTTCAAATACATGTACATTAAAACACCCAATTACCATTTATAGGATAATAATAAGTGTTATCATCATATTCTACATCTACAATGCTCTAATATTGTGACATGATATTTTCAAATAAAAAATGCTTTTTTTTTATACATATTAATCTTAGTGCATCTAATCTTAGAAGATAAATGTAAAGAACTTAAGCTTTACTAAAAAGAAGATTTTAATTATTTATTTTTTTAAATGACGCACTCAACACATTTCAAGTACGGTTATATCGGCGTCGGAAAAAACCCCAGTGGTCAGCTGACGGGGATTGATCCCAGACCGACCGCACATCAGGCGGGCACTGTACCACTGGGCTATGCTGCCCGCTTGAAAAGAAGAAACACTTATAAAATGTTCCCCTCAGTGCTATACTTTGATGAAAACCTCTCACATGAACATGCACTGTTGAAGCTGGTGACGTTTTAAGAGGCAAGTCTCTCTTTGTTTTTCTTGCAAATTTCAGAACTCCACTGCCCACTCTCTGGAGTTTCTGGAAAAAAAAAAAAAAAAAATCAATTATATGAGCTGCTAAAATAATCATTACTCCAAAATGTATACAGCACAGATGTTATATAATGTAGAAAAACATCAATACATTTAAATGTATTTCATTCACAGTTGCTATACCTTTAAGTAATTTAAATAAAGATGGTTGTTTTTTTACATATGATTTTGCTTTCATGTGCAGTCAAGCATGAAATTACCTAATTTTATTCCATAATACACAACCATTCCAAATATATTATTTAGAGTCAAATTTTCTGCAGTTAATGAATCTAATTTGTGATATGAAATAAAAAGTCATCATGACTTAATTAGGTAAAAATGCTGCTATCCCAAACCATATCAGTATAACTGTGTCAGATATATAGACAAAAATCCTTTTAGTTTTCGTCATACACTTAACAATCAATGTCAAACATTAGTAGATACACAGCTTCTATTATACTGAATCCTGTATGTTTTTATGACTATTAAAATTATCAATCTCTTATGAACATTTTAGGCCCATTTTAACAGTATTTGCCGAAAAAATTTATCATGAAAATAAATATATTTATCATATAATATCAAAGTATGAAATATTTTTCAGATCACATACTTTAAGAATTTGATAACACTGCAAATTAGATGTAAATTAATCGAGGTCACAGTACTATGTTTTTTGACATTTAAGCAAACGTACTAGGGTGTCAATCCGTAATTTACATTTGAATTCAAAGTCATCAAATGAAAATATTTAAATAGCAATTTTACAGTGAAAGCAGTTCAGCATTCAGAAAATGAAAAATGTTAAGCACTAGTTTATTTTGATGTTAAGACATCCAAAACAATGTCATTAGAGTCTGACGTCATTTCCATTCAAAAATATACTGTGCCACATATTCTTACATCATTAAAATATCTAGTAATGGCGGACTGGATTTAAAGTTGCGTGTACAGTTTACCAAAACACGTATTAAGCTTGAGATTATATGATAAAAATATTATTACCCTCTTTATGTTTCGGTATCGTCAATAATATATTAGGAATAAAAATAATTGATTATGCTTGCATAATATAATTTTATTTCTAATATATGATATTGATTATACCGTTAAGCATTCTGGTAATAACATATATATATACAAAGGCGAAGGTGTAATGCAAAAAAATCTGGGAATAGGTCTATAAAATATCCTCTTCCCTTTTTTAGTAATTAAGTTTCAAAAAAGATAAAGGCTCAGAATGCATCTACAGGCGTCCTGAGTTTCAAAATAGTTTTTGGGGGAGGCCCCATGAATACCCTCGCCACTTGGGCACGCCTTCGGCATACATAATGCTGAACATTATCTGGCTATGCCCCTGATATAGATATTCAAATATTAATAGAGACTCTGACAATCACTTACTCCACTGACTGACTGTATCTGTGTCTGCAGTTTGTCATGAGGCATAAAAGAGGTCTTCCGCTCATTCTCAGCATAGGTCACCCAAATCTTTGAGGCCTGTTCTTGAATCAGTAGTCTGAAAACACAGAGCATTCATATACATCTGATCAAATGAGATTATTGGCAAATGATCAGTAGAACAAAAGTAAAACCTAGATTGTTTTCTATAACTTTCTAAATACAGGAGATACTCAAGTAAACAAATCTAACCAATATTTTCCTTTCTTTCATGCACATATCCAATTAATGTTCAAGCATGCTCTCCTTAGCAGACAATTCAACTGTCTGTGCTGTCTGTACAGGGCAGTGGGTTAATATTAGTTCTTAATGGTTACTTAAAGTAATGACACCACTAAAGCACATTAATTAATTAATCCTCAGCTACTGAATGTCAAATGTTTTATAATTGTGATACTTAGTTTTTGAGGAAGCCTGCATCATTTTTCCATTAGCAGCAAGTGATTTTTTATTGCATTTTCCCACTGACAGGACAGCACTGGTTGGGATGGGAGAAAACCCAGTCAGAGAATTGGTCCATCGAGGAGGTTCGACACTATGACCCAAGCGCCATAGGTGAGCGCTCTAACAACTAATATAAGCTAGTGATAAAAATGATGGTGTACAGAATGTTATGTATACTGCGCCATTAAAACTTACTTTCGGGTGTCAGTACTGGGATCTAACTATCTATTTTAAATTATACATGTATGAGGGGAAACATTTTTTACAAGAAGTTACCTGACAGCATTTAAGTCTGGAGCCGAGATATTCTTTGTGCTGCTGTTAATGGAATTCAAAGAAGTCCTGAATATTTCCTCTAGTGCCTGAAAGAACAATGTGCTGTTATAAACAAATCTCTGCAACATACACAAGAGCCATAACTTTGTGAAAAGTAAGTAATTCACCACGAAAGTCAAAGTCCGATCTGTAAAACTAGATAATAAAGCTATACACAAAATTTCAGTTCTATATCTTGAAGCATTGTGAAATACAAAGTCAAGAATTATTTTTTCATATTTCCGAAGTTCAAGAAGCATAACTGTCAAAAACATGATTTGTAACAGTAGATAATAAAGCTATACACAAATTTCATCTCAATATCTTGAGGTATTGTGAATAAAGTCTGGAAAACTACACATGGGATAGATGGATAGACACAGACTGATGGACAGATATATAGATTGACAGACAGAAAGACAGAGACAAAACCTATAGTCCCCTCTAGTTGGATAAAAAAAACAAGACAAAAACAAAATCTGAAATTCCCTAAAATGGTGAAAAATTACATCCCTAACATTTGCTTAGCCACAGACAACACCAAATGAAGTGTAAGACTATTTGTAAAAAAAAAAAACACTTACAGGCTTTTTACAAATGTACAGTTCATCCCAAACTCTCTTGGCTGCCACTGCAACAACATGCATCCCTTGTTCCAGCACGGAGTTCTGCCTACCCGCCGTGGCCAGGGAATTGGAGCTGGAGCCAGGACTGTCTGAATCTGATGCATCAGGATCACAGTGCCAGGTTGTCATGCGCGGTTTCAACTCACTCAGGTTAGCACCACTGTGAAAAACACAAAACAACACTCAAATAAAAGACAAGAAGTGAAGTCCAAGTATCTCTAATGAATGAATGATCAAATGAATGAATAAATGAATGAATGATTGAATGAATGAATGATCAAATGAATGAATGATTAAATGAATGAATACTTGAAAAAATAAATGATCAAATGAATGAATGAATGAATGAATGTGTAATGACAACCTAGCACAAAAATACACATCAGATGTCGAATACATCTCTAAAGACAACATGCTTTAAAAAAAAAAACACTTTTGAAACTAACACCTGTCATGATACCATTGTATTTGAAGGAAATGTTATTTAAATATAAAAATTTAAGCCATGAGTTTAGATACTAGACAATACAAAATGTTTACTATAATTAATTGGCTGCATGCCATTCAATGATTAACATACTTGTTAACATACCCTGGGTAGTCCCACAAGTCCTAGTAGTGAATATTAAACTCTTCAAGTGAATAATATAAAACTCCATAGCTGAATATCATCCCAAAACCTCAAAAGCAAATATTAACCCCTACCAGTGAATGATATCAAGCTCCACAATTAAACGGTATCAACACCAATACAATGATATCAAACCATCAAAACTGAATGATATCAAGACTTAAAACTGAATAACTAAAATGAATGATACACAGCCAAACACTAAGTAATATCAAGCCCAATGTGTATATAATACAATGAGTAAATATCAAACGTTACAAATAAATATCAAATCTAACCAAAAAAAGCATATCAAGTCACCCAAACTGAATGATATTCAACCCTAAAACTGAATGATACTGAACCCAAAAACTGAAAGGCTATCCATGCCCTAAAAACCTACCTGTTTTGTGGATCTTCTGTAAGTTGTAGCAAACAATAGCACAAACAGCCCAGAAACTCCTGGTCGTAATTTCCCGGCCCGAACACCAAGCTCCTGCTGTTGGTGAGTTTATGCAGGGCCTCTAGAACACTGGCCTGGCTCGTGACGCTGTCTATCGGCCGAGACAGCTGGAACAGGATCGTGCGGTTCAGACACTTGTAGATCGGGTCGAGGGATACACCAGATGCTGAAACGAACAAGAAGAAATCAGAGCCAAGTTCAGCCAGACTGAGCAGAAAAATATCCACTAGACTGGTTTATGTGGAAAGTCTATTATTATTCTGTAACTATTATTATTTTGTAATGTAAGAGACTAGTGGAAAGTCTGGGTTATTTATTTGTACTGGCTGCTGCAATGCATGTCATTGTGTGCAGTATACGGTCGCACGTGCATTGTGAGGGCAGTGATCTCCAGCCAATGGGAGACGGCTGCACTGCAGTGAGAGACAAATACAAATGCTTAGCGACGAGCGTTCGTTGTCTTCCGCTGGGAACATGATTGGGTCGGTAAGTAGAATACGAGTAAATGTTACGTTAATTGGGGTTGGGGTTGGTCGTAATTTAGTGTAGTTGTTTAGTACATTTGGCAGTGAACACTGCGAGCATATGTTATTTTATGTTTGTGTTTTGATAATGATGTACTAAATATTATTATTTCAAATGGTGTTTGTGTTTTATTACATGTAGTAATTACGGCAACCGGATGAATTTCGAATCTGCGTGGATGAGCGCCCATGAGGGAGCCTCCATCTACTGTCAACATTGTTGAGAGGAGAATGACGCTCACTCGTGGCCGCTCCGTCCTCATTGATGGTATTATTGTGGTTCTTGATTTAGGACGGTTACACATGCACTTCACAGTAAATTAATGCCAATCAAATAGTTTGCAAATGTTAGCAAAATGTTTGCTGGCTGAATTTTGGGCAGGTGTTATGTTTATAAACTTTTTAAAAAGTCTAGACTGAACACTTTAGCAAAGTCTAAAGATTTATGGCCATGGCATCACCATACAAATAGTATTAAGTTAAGTCTGGGTGAAATCAGAGTCTGGATATTAAACTTTTATAAGCAAGGAATCAGCAATTGTTATATCCAAAGTATTGTCGTTCATTTACCTAAAACAAAAACCCAATCAAAATTCATTCACTTGTTTGCTTGTTTTGTGTTATTATAATAGATGTTTTTTGTGGTTGTTGTTTTTGTTTGGTGGAGGTAGGGGAGATAATCAGTGAGTGAAAAGAGGTAACTTACATTTTCTTTTCGACTGTGAAATAAGCCTGCTGATAAATTCAAACACTTCTTTGGCTTCTCTTGTAAACATGCCTGTACAAAATAAACTACTGAGTAATTTTTAGCTATTGAAACACCAAATATTTTAAAATTGTTTTAATAAAACATCTTTATAACACAATGAGCAAGTATGATTTACCAATCATATACCAGGGTTTCTGCCAGAGGACAAAATGGGTATGGCGCCATCCCCAACTGTTTTAGCAATTTTTATTTTTTTAAAGTTAACCTTTTGACAAAACTAATGACTCTTATCATTACTGTATGTCTTTTTTAACCCTAACCTTAAACTTAATTCTTCTTTTTTTATTGGGGACTGCGGTTACATTCAGCACACATTGGAAATATTTAATTTCATTGTGCCATACCCAAAAATTCCTTTCTTGCAGAAACCCTGTATACAACTAAGAATATTTTGAAATCAACAAAGAACACGTTACTTACATGCAATACATGCAACAGAAAATGTGAATTATGCTGACAATCAGACATACATGTGTAGTGTTATCATTCTGTCTCTGTAATCTAATGCAACTAAAAAGGTTTTCTTGTGACACTAAACAATAGGATTAAAAGTGGTGAAAGCTCAACATTCATTTTACTCTGGAAACAAATGCTAGAATTTAAGAAACTTTTGCATAGCCTTAGTAACCATGTTTCCAATGATGATTTTTTCACAACTCTTAAAAATGTGACAGCATACACAAAATTATAAACATAAATAAGCAATAACAAAAAATACTACTACATCTTTTACAAAACGAAAGCAGTTGTCATATACCCATACGACAAATCATTCATGGACAGTTGGGAGTACAAACTACCTTTAATTATATAATGGTCATATAATATATACCGAATTATTGATTTTAAAAAACCCAGAAGAACAATCTTAATTGTATTAGCCAGAATTCGTTATTTAAATATTATCACTTTGCTTTTTATTTTGATTATTTCACTTTTTCTAGACCGTGTCAAGAATGTTTTGTTTTTTAAAATTATTATAAATTTTTTATTTATCTAGCCTCTTTTCTTTTCTCTCCTTTAAAATCTCTCTTACTGATAGCTGATCTGGCAGCCTTTCCAACATGTATCTTTCAAACCGGTCTCGGTGGTGTCGTCACTCTACAGGCTGGTAGGTAGTGGGTTCGGATCCCAGTCGAGGCATGGAATTTTTAATCCGTATACCGACTTCAAACCCTGAGTGAGTGCTCCACAAGGCTCATTGGATAGGTGTAAATCACTAGCAAAGGACATGGTTTGTGCTATTCTGCTTGTGAGAAGCGTAAATAAAAGATCCCATGCTGCTAATCAGAAAGAGTAGACCATGGAAGTGGCGACAGCAGGTTTCCTCTTAAAACCTGTGTGGTCCTTAACCATGTCTGACGCCATATAACTGTAAATAAAATGTGTTGAGTGCATCGTTAAATAAAGCCTTTCTTTCTTTCTTTCTTTCTTTCATATCTTTCAACTTCTTTTGCTGTCCACATTCACATCCCAGTCCTTGTCTCTCCAACCACAACAGGTGCTGGGAACTGTGGCTATCCGTGCCACACACCTATCATTCCTCATCAGCTTTTAGCTGTAGGCTTAGTCTGATCACTTGGGAGAGTGTTTATTAGGTACTTTTTTCATTGTTAAGAGGCACCTACTATACCCCCTACTACCGATGGTCATTCGTTAGTGCCAGTAGTCTGCTATATTAGCAGCAGAGGACATTTTATTTAAGGTTATATGGTGTCAAACATAGATATTGTGGGAGGAAACCCACTGTCGCCACTTTATTGGCTACACTTTTCTATTAGCAGCAAGGGACCTTTTATATGCACCATTCCATAGACAGGATAGCACATATCACAGCCTTTGATGTACCAGTCGTAATGCACTGGCTGGAGTGAGAAATAATCCAACTGGCCCACTGATGGTGATCGATCCCAAACCAACCGTGCATCAAGTGAATGCTTTATACCCCTACCTCCTGACCCCGTGGAGGAAGTTGTAACAGGTAGGTCAAGGTACTGACAACTCAAAAGAGAGAATCGGAGGAAACTGACTGAACAAGGTTGAAACTGATTGAAATCATGGGAGAAATTGGAAAGTTGTTTTTATATTAAGATAATGAGAATGCCTGACAGAGGGTGATTGATGAAAAAGATGAACAAATGTGTAAGCTAACTTTGATGGGATTTGAACCATAGTCGTCAGCTTGATTGTCCAGCAGCTTATCCACTAGACCACATAGCTCTCAAAGTTGTTTTTTATTTGACAAAAGCTGTAAGACTGACCGTGTGAGAATCCAGTGAGCGAAGGTGCAGAACAAGCTGAGAGACTGCTGACTGGACTTCCCGAGAGCTGCAGACTGCCTGTATCACACACAAAACTTTTAACTAGCTCATACCCATAGTTCCCATATATTAAGTTACCCACAGTTCCCATATTCAAAAATTACCCAGTTTCCATATTAAGTTAACCCACAGTTCCCATATTAAGTTACCCACAGTTCCCATATTAAGTTACCCACAGTTCCCATATATTAAGTTACCCACAGTTCCCATATTAAGTTACCCAGTTTCCATATTAAGTTACCCAAAGTTTCCATATTAAGTCAACCCACAGTTCCCATATTAAGTTACACACAGTTCCCATATTAAATGCACCACAGTTCCCATATTAAATTATCCACAGTTCCCATATTATAAGTTAATCCACAGTTCCCATATTAAATGCACCACAGTTTCCATATTAAGTTACCCACAGTTCCCATATTAAATACACCACAGTTCCCATATTAAGTTACCCACAGTTCCCATATTAAGTTATGCATCACAGTTCCCATATTAAGTTACCCACAGTTCCCATATTAAGTTACCCACAATTCCCATATTAAGTGCACCACAGTTCCCATATTAAGTTAACCCACAGTTCCCATATTAAGTCCACAGCCAAACACCTGCTAGTATGCAGTTCAGAGCCATACCTAGGGAGAGGGTAAGGGGGCAGTTGTCCTTCGAGAGAAATATGAAAATATGCTCTTTTATTTTTAAAAGTTCCTTTTTGGTCTAGCAGGAGAATACCATATATTACTGTGCCATAATTCTCTGTAACTAGGCAATGGAGAGGGTAAGGGTGCAGGTGCTCTTCCACAGAAATATGAAAATTTGCCCTTTTATTTTAAGTGACTTTTTTGGTAAAGCAGGAGGAGCCCATATATTTCTGTATTCTAATTCTCTTTAACTCTCACCCACTCTATCCCATCACCCAAAAGTTATTTTAGACTAGGTACGGCCCTGCAATTAAAGAACCAGAATGGACATGCATATATAGATATGTATACATGTATGATCTTCACCCCTCAAAGTGTTACAGGTGTTTTTTTGGGTTTTTTTACGATATTGCAGAAAAAGTATACAAAAGCCAAGTCCACCAATATAGCCAAGAGGCACTTTCTCACATTTAGGTACAGAGTTTCACATTTATGTACAGTCTCACATTTAGGTACACATTCTCACATTTAGGTACAGAGTCTCATATTTAGGTACTCTTTCTCACATTTAGGTACACTTTCTCACATTTAGGTACTCTCTCTCACATTTAGTTACTCTTTCTCACATTTAGGTAGAGAGTCTCATATTTAGGTACACTTTCTAACATTTAGGTACACTTTCTCACATTTAGGTACAGAGTATCATATTTAGGTACACTTTCTCACATTTAGGTACTCTTTCTCACATTTAAATACACCTTCTCACATTTAAGTACTCTTTCTCACATTTAGGTACACTTTCTAACATTTAGGTACACTTTCTAATATTTAGGTACAATTTAACACATTTAGGTACTTTCTCACATTTAGGTACTCTTTCTCACATTTAGGTACTCTTTCTCACATTTAGGTACTCTTTCTCACATTTAGGTACTGAGTCTCAGGGCTAACCCTCCCCATCAATAAATTATGAATGGTGAAAAGGATAAAGCAATTAGTCAGCTTTTTAATTTTAGCAGTGGGTTGTTAGTGTGTATATGTTAAAAATATTTACTCGGCCATATTGTTCTGAAAATTGGAAATAGTGATCACGATAATTACATTTTGCTCAAAATAAATATTATAACATCCCAATTAATTTATGAAAAGACTCATAAATTGCAAAATGTCTTTCACCAAACAGACAGAAGCTGAAAAACTGACTAGTCTTGACACAATATTTTAAAATAATTGTTGCTATGACATCACTACAACACATGCCATAGTGACATCATAGCCTATGATGGTTTTATGATATTGTAAAGCTAAGATAGTTTTTAAAATATGAGCCCCGATTCTTATAAGATATTCCTTAAGATTAATTTTTTAATGTTTTAACAACTTTAAAATTCAAATTCTACCTACAAGATCAAGGAACATGCATATCCAACACCCTGTCACCGTCAACCATAATGCAACAATTATCAAGCTCAACAAATGGCAATATGCTTAACTTCCAACAATATTTTATAAGAGATGTTACAAAATGTGCTCAGTGCAAAAATAGGGTTTAAAATTGGAAGAAATTTTTAGTTTAACAGTATTAGTATTCAACAAATGAAGGCCCACATGCAAATCAAACAACATGCAAACTATACACATAGTTGTGACAACATTCATCTAACCAGTGAAGAAAAACTATTACATATTATTATTATTATTATTATACGGTGAAAACCCCCAAAACTGGAACATCTCTAAAATAGAATTCTCTCAGAACTAGATTTTTTCACAGTGCCATTTTAAATAACAATACAAAACATCACCTGTCTAAACTGGACACCCACTGAAACCTAACTTTTTACTAGGTACCAAAGGTGTCTGATTTAGAGGTGTTTCGCTGTAATGAAGCATAGTACAGAAACAATGGCGACCCACATAAGACTAAAATAAAGCAAAATAACAACAACATAGCCATAAGCACACAAAATTATCCATATTGCTATTACAAAATTTCAGTTACAAGCAATACAAACTTGACAACACAATAATTACATGCACATTACATCTTTAAAAACATGCTTATGTCATATGCTGAAAACATGATTATTTTTCTTTTGCTGATACATCACAAAACATCCACATTATTTAACATAATGTTGCTTAGGTCTTAAGCATAATACATTTTTAAATACACATTCAGTTTTATATCTTACTGCATGTTGAAATCCAATCAAATAATAAAAATCATCGGATGTCTTTTATTTCTTTCTTTAAAACGAAAAATAAAATAAAACCCACAACACATACCTTTTCTACCACCCACCCCATACAAAAATAAAAAATTAATTCCCCTGCTACAATTAAACTAATGGCATGGAGTTAAAAAAATAAAATCTTAACAAAACATTTCAAGTTGGTGTAAACCACCCTAATACAGAAACTATCGATATTATCAGTTTACAGACATGTATTTCACTATTTACCACATTAAATGTTTAGACGCATGTCCCAAACGGGTTACCTTGCCAGAGTTTGTCGACGACGCGACTGGCGAAGTAGAAGACGTTGTGAGCCACACTGGAGTAGCTTGTACCAGCAGCCATGGGCATGGCAGCCTGGTCGCCTAGCAACACGTCAGCAGCAAGCAGGTGTTCCATAAGCATGGTCAAGATTTCAGTCTGATATTCCTTCTGTTGAGCTCGACTGGCATGATCCGGAGAAGCCTGCAAGACAAAAAAATATATATTTCTACTCAAAAACACATGGTTGATTGTCTTTATAACCAAGAATTTCTTTTAAAGTCATACAAGCACATGTTGACAGAATTCGCAATTTTGTTTAGAGATCTGGAACAGGTGCATCACATGTATCTACTGGAAACTGGATTGGAGAAAACTTGGTGTTTTTTCTTTTATAGATATATCGCCTGTCCTCAACAAATGCATATTCTCATATGGATAGTAGTCTGGTTCAATCATCCCAACAGTAGAAGATTTTCACCCACTGGCTTTTGGTATGTTCGAACCAGACTACTATCCATATGAAAATATGAATTTGTTGAGGATAGATGATATATCTATAAAAGAGAAAACATTAAAGTTTTCTCCAATCCAGCTTTGTATATCAAAGGCCATGATGTGCTAAAATGTATATAAAAGATCCTTTAGTTCTAATCGAAAACATTTAGCAGGTTTTCTCTGAAAACCTTGTGTTCAAAGTTTCAAATATTTGACATACACTACTTAAAATAAACTTAACTTGTAACATCCTCTATGGAGTACTGGTTAGAAGGAAGGAAGGAAATGTCTTATTTAACGATGTACTCAACACATTTTATTGATGGTTATATGATGTCGGACATATGGTTATGGACCACACAGATACTGAGAGAAGAAATACGCTGTCACCATTTCATGGGCTACCAGGGTTGTAGCTAGGATTTTTTGTTTTGGGAAGGGGGGGGGGGAGCAACTAAGAAGTTAATAGTCTAAAACTCCTTAAATGGTTAAGAAGAGAATTTTCTTTAAGTTTCTATAAATATTTCCAGATTTTTGACTCCCCCACTCCACCCCACGCTTGCTATGGCCCAGGGCTACTCTTTTAAATTTGCAGCAAGGATTCTTTTATATGCACAATCTAATGGGTTTTGTTACACCAGTTGTAGAGTACTGGCTAAAACGAGAAATAGCACAATGGGCCCAATGACAGGAATCGATCCTACACACACAACACATCAAGTGAGTGCTTTACCACTAGGTTATGTCCCGTTCCTCAGGACAGGAAAAAACCCAGAGGTGTCCATCTTAAGCAAGTGCTTTACCAACAACTTACATCCCATCACACAAACACTTGAATGAATTAATGTATGTTTAATGACACCCCAGCACAAAAACAGAGATCACCTACTGGGTGTCAAACAACGGTAAGTACATCAATATGAGTGTCTAGAATCAAACCTCAAAGTTAGACATAGCAACTCCATTTAATATGTTAGGTATGGTATGGTAAGGCTTTTTACATGGTCATATACCACTAAGGTTTCGAAAATATCCTCCCAGGATTCGGCCTCTTGAGGCCAGGGCCCAACATGGGGCAGAAATATGTTAGGGGTGGGAACTGATGAACTGAAAAAAAAGAGAGAGAGATCCCAGAAATGCTTGAAATCCTATGTTAAAATCTGTGCCATGTGACACGTTTTAGAGGAAAGGACGATTAAAATGTGAGAAAACGCAATGTTCCATGAGAGGAAAACAGCTGATCTGAGGAGAATTCTCACTATGTCTAAAATTTATACTTCAACCCCACATTCCCCTTTGTCATTGAAAAATAAAAATATCTCACATCTATCACAAGGTCAATGATGACCGAGGCTTTTGCAGGATTTGATTGGTTGAAACTGTCAATCACAAGGGTCCGTAAGAAATCAAAAATAAACTTTCTTGCTTGGTGACCTGTCAGGAAACCTGAAACAAAACAGAGGTATGAGAATGAATCATCAAGGATCAAAATCAAGCTAAAATTCTGTACAACAGTTTTAAACAATTTCAAATACACTAGTAATAAAGATCATACAGATAAACTAAACAGTTATCAATAAAATCATTGCATTGCTACTGTCTTTTCTTAGAAATTTACCTTTAAAAAGCTTGTTTCATATTATTACATCAAGTTTGTAACATACAAAAACAACAAAACCCCATCATCCTAGCTATTTGTTTCAAACATCCATCGGACATAAGATTGGTAGGTACTGGGTTCGCAGCCCTATACCCACTCCCACCCAGAGCGACTATAATGACTCAGTGGGTAGGTGTAAAACCACTACACCCTCTTCTCTCTCACTAACAACTAAACCACTGTCCCAGACAGACAGCCCAGATAGCTGAGGTGTGTCTAAGGACAGCGTGCTTGAAACTTAATTGGATAAAAGCATAAAAATAAGTTGAAATGAAATGAAAATTTTTTACACAACAAAGACAATGACCCATACATCAGGGGCGTAACATATTTGCATGTTAATATTTGTAAGGATTTTGTTATCTGACCTGCGGAACACAATGCAAGATGTTCCTGCATTACAGTGAACAAGGTTGAAGAACTTACTTGCGCATGTTTTTTCTGGTGTCTTTATTACCACAGCTGGTTCAGAATCGGGAAAGGGCTAAAAATAAAATAAGAAATTAATTAGAACATCCCTGGAATGAGGTGGTATTAAAGGTCAGGTGAACCATGATTCCAACAGAAACCAAGTTTTGTAAAACACACCAATGAGGATATAAGAAAATAGACCTAACCATGAGAACCTAATATGGAACTACATGTCAAAACATTTTAATTAAAAATTAATTATAATGTTCAATATGGTTTTCTCCAAGTACTTAATAACATCCACTTTAAATATGCACATCATTTTAATATTTTCAACCATCTCACACTATAACATATTCACCATTGATGGAGTGGGATCGATCCCTGTCACTGGGCCCGTTAGGCTATTTCTTGCTCCAGCCAGTGCACCACGACTGGTACCGTACATCAAAGGCTGTGGTATGTGCTATCCTGTCTACAGAATGGTGCATATAAAATATCCCTTGCTGCTAATCAAAAAAGAGTATCTGATAAAGTGGCGACAGCGGGTTTTCTCCCTCAATATCTGTGTGGTCCTTAACCATATGTCTGATGCCATATAACCGTAAATAAAATGTGCTGAGTGTGTCGTTAAATAAAACTATTTCTTTCTTTCTTCAAGTATTTAATAAAATACTTTAAATATGCACATCTTTTTAAGATGTTCAACCATCTCACGCTATAATACATTCTCCAATGATCATGAAACCCTGTGTACCTTAAATTCCTCCTGTGGTGATGTCAGATCACTATCGATGCTCTGTGGCTGCATGGGGAAGAGTGTGGCGGCCAGGCCCGAGATGAACTCTGCACCCATACAGAGGTTCTGGAAGTCCTGTTGGTTGTGATACAGGAACATGAGGAACTGCATCAGCGTGATGGAGAAATCCTGGGAACTGCAGTTCTTCTCTTCCTCCTACGATAACAAAATCACAAGGTGATGATCAAACATTGTGAAAGGTAAAGAGAGGAATGTTGGGTTTTTATGACACAATGGTATCAGCATATTTATTATTTAAGATACCAGGCTGAAACGTTTAACAGGACTTTCATGACTAATGTGCTATCCTGTCTGTGGGATGGTGCATATAAAAGATTCCTCGCTGCTAAGGAAAAAATGTGCCTGGTTTCCTCTCTATGATCGTGTCAAAATGATCACATGTTTGACATCCAATAGCTGATGATTTATAAATCAATGTGCTCTAGTGATGTCGCTAAAAGAAAACAAACTTTCTTTTTAACTGGATTTTATGCTTCTGTGAATCCCAGATTTTTTTTCTGGGCCCCATTTTATGAAGCCATCTTAGCACTAAAATCACCTTAAGTGCATAACAAGCTAATGTACTTAAGATGATCTTAACACTAAGATTAACCCAAAGGTGTAAAATTATGAGATCAAATCCAAAAATATCTATATAGCATCATTTTATGATTCCTGTGATATCCTAAATATAAAATTTAAAATCCCCAAATTCAACCATACCTGGTTCAACATGCTTCTGATCATAGCCAGGATAACAAGGGCCGCATCAGGAACAAGCTCCACCTTCTCCTTGGCTATCAGTGACACAGGTGTACTGGCAGGAACCCCAAATATCACGGACCATATGGCATCAAGGTTGAGCTGAAATTAAATAAAGTAGTAAACTAGTAAACTAATCAAGAATTAGATGGAATTAAATGGCTTGCCTACTATAAACTCATACAGTAGTGTACCACTGTATGTTCATATAAAAAAAAAAAAAATAATAATAATCATTTAATTTTTGATTAATTTTATAAATGAAATTGGCAAAACAAATTGATTAATAAACCTCTATATGAAATGTTTTAAAATAAATACATGTTAGTTAATAAATTTTAAATATTAAATACATTTTATTTTTTTAAAACTTTCATTAAGATATTTGAATATCTGTGGTACAACTATGAACCAAACTTCATATATTCATTTGTAGTAAGTGAGATATAGAGCTCTAAATATGAAAACTTAACAATGATCTAAACAGAAATGTTGACACAGACAATGCATCAATTCGTCACGTACCTCGACATCTGTTGGGAGTTCTTTAACATGCTGGCCGAGTAAGAGCGCCATGAGAAAGAAGTAGATGGCGGAGACGTCATTGTGGTGCGGCAGCAGCCACTGCAGCGCGAGGAATCCCGGCACGTGACACACCTCGTGGTTCACCTCACGCTGGTGTCCCTTCGCACTCACTCCAAGATTGAAACCTGAAACACAGCAAGTAACAAGGAATTAATGAATGGATGGAGGGAGGGAGGGATGGGATGAGATGGGATGGATGGATGGATGGATGGATGGATGGATGGATGGATGGATGTTTAACACACCAGCACAACACAAACTTAAACAAGAATCAGGAGTTTGATGGAAAACCATATCTATATTAATGAAAATGTTATAGCTATGATTAAAGTATAATTTTGTGAAATTTTTGCAATAGGATGGATGAACAGTTTGTTTTGGACCAACCACCATTCCAAGTTGTTCTTAAATGTGAGGTTTGATGGTCCTGTATACATCAATATGCAAGATATGACCTGGACAGGATTTACTGTTATGTGCAGTAGACCGTGAAATGTAGGTCACAGTGACCTAGTAATTGCACGTGACATACTGCCATCCTAAGTTGTTCTTGCAAGTGAGGTTTGATGGTCTTGTATGCAAGATATGGTCCAGACAAAGATTTACTGTTATGTGCAGTCACAGTGACTTAATAGTGGAACGCGACAACACCATCCCAAGTTGTTCCTACATGTTATGTTTGATGGTCCTGTATGCATCTGTATGCAAAATATGGGTCAGAAAGCAGGTATCAGTTATATATATTTTTTAATTTTTTATTCACAGGTGCTGATTTTGTACGTAAACATTGTCAGCTTTTATGATTAAATTACATTTTGCTTAAAGTTTTGACAAATGCAATGAATTTCTGCTTGTTTCAATGATTGCAGCAGCTCCAAGTGCACTGTATATGCAAAAGAAAAGTTAGGACTTTAATTCACCTTTTACTTTAAAAGAAATGAGCATTTGTTGTGCTATAATTGTTTTATATGTAAGATCGAAAACTCGTGAGACCTCAAACACCTGACTGTAAAAACATTCAAGTTACAACAAATATATTGTGCCATGAAGTTACTTACAAAGACCTATGACAAAACCCAATGGAACTGCTAGTTGTTAAAAGCACACAAAACTACATATATCGGAATCCTGATTGAAAAGAAAAACATTCTTTGGAACACATTTCTTTATTTGACACACTCTCTGGAATTCATTGCAAAGATTTCAGCCCATAGATTTACAACTAGTTTTAAATGGTAAAATATTCCAAGAGAAGAAGACAATAAAGGGTTTTTTCATGTATATAAGTATATAAATGAAACAAAATGTTTTCCTTAATTAGTAAATAAAATATGTATCTTTAAAATTATTACTATTTATTTATTTTACATAATCATTGCAATGCTAATGTCTAATAATTGTCTAATTATAGAAACTTTATTGCGTCTCTTTTTTTCTGTTTCCTTTCTCTTTTTCAATAATATTTATTTATGTTCATACTTTTATTGCAAAAATATATATTACTGTCATGTAATTTGGACAAGGCCTAGTAAGTTGTGTAACTTGTGCCTAATCCATTTGTTCTTTACAAAGCAATAAAATATGCTTCAATCGATCAAAAGAAAAAACACCTACAAATAATGCAATATCATTTACCTAGCATGGCTGCCATTTGGTTTTTAAGGACACTTTCCGTATCACCAAGCCAGCCTCCACCAAAGTTTCCTTCCCGAAAGCGGGTGACATTGCTTGGAATGCGCAGGATCGTGACGAGGATGTGAAGAGCCGAGATGACAGTGGTTGGATGAAGGTGTGACTGCATGAACAGCAACAGCCAATCAAAACCAAGGACCTTCTCTACTTCATCACACATCCTAAAATTGAGAATACACGTCTTGCTTTAAATGTGATCTCTAATGTAAACGCTTTTGGTTAAGCTAGTAATTCTTATCCATTACAGAGAGAGCATATTGCAGAAAACATGTCTGTAGAGATACATATATTTGTAAATGAAATAAACATTAAACAAAAATATTGCAACGTCTTAAAAAGAAGGTAGTTTGTCTGAGCTTTTAATCATCGGCTACTCAATGTCAAACATTAGTACTTCTTTAGAACACAATGTCTTTTTACTGTTTTTCTCACCCAGGATAGCACATACCATGGACTTTGATATATTTGTCATGGTGCACTAGTTTCAAAGAAAAAAGGACAGGAACAGTCTTTGGGTAAAACTAAAACCCAAAATTCTGGGTAAAAATAAAACCCAAACTTCTGGGAAAATCCATAGGATTTTTATAACTGTACTAAAATCAATACAAAATGTGGTTTCAGTGGAATTCGTTGAACTTCTTCAAAATAGTTTGTTTGTTTGTTTAACGACGCACTCAACACATTATAATTACGGTTATATCGGCGTCGGACATATGGTTATGTCGGAAAAAAACCCAGTGGTTAGCTGACTGGGATCGATCCTAAGGTCGACGACAGTCACTTTTCGCACCCTTGTTTTGGGTTCGTACACAATAAATATAGCATATCTTACCGTAATTTCACGTAAAATCCATATTTTAAAAAAGGTACAATTTTTTAATTACACAATTTTCTTCAAACACGTTCAGGTGCATTAGTAATGTTCAAACAAAAATATTTCAATAGCAATTTTACATTGGAATTTTCCCAGCTTTCTTAATACGGAAACGTCAAGTACCCAGTTTAATGTTATTTTAAGGAGATGAAAAGTGACGTCATTGGCATATTGACGTCATTCAAATGCAAAATTAGCTGTACTATTTCAATGCTTCGCCACATTAAAATAAAAACCGGTCTACTAACCTTAACCCCTGTCTAAT
>JAECMU010047192.1:0-12243 GCA_016106625.1 Dracogyra subfuscus | reverse complement strand
GGATAGCACATACCACGGCCTTTGATATACCAGTCGTGGTGCACTGGCTGTGACGAGAAATAACTAAATGGGCCCACCGACGGGGATCGATCCCAGACCGACCGCGCATCGAGCGAGCGCTGTACCACTGGGCTACGTCCCGCCACTGCTCAAGTAAATGTTCGGGTGGGTTTGTTTTCAATATAGTTGTCATCCCTCTACTAAAATTCTTCACACGTGCATACTTAACTACTAAATTTGTTTTTGTTTAACTACATCACTAGTGCACATTGATTTATTAATCATCAGCTATTGGACGTGAAACATTTGGTAATTTTTACGTAGTCTTAGAGAGGAAACCCGCTAAATTTGTTCCATTAGTAGCATGACCTCTTTTATATACACCACACCACAGACAAAATAGCACATACCAAGGCGTTTGATATATCAGTCGGGGTACACTGCAACCAGAAATAGGCCGATGGGCTCACCGACGGGGATCGACCCCAGACCGACCGCGCATCAAGCGAGCGCTTTACCACTGAGCTACGAACCGCCCCAAATTATTTTAAGAGTTCCATTTTTATCTAATTGGAGAAGATCCTCCAGTTAACACAGTGCCTTGATTCTTTAGTTATCGTAATTCATACCACCAGTTATTTTAGGCCCCTGTGTGTCATTGGTCCTAACCGCCAATAAATAAATATTGCAAACATTTATTTGCTTAAGATGTCAATTATATATTACGTCAAGAAACACACCCATGCTAGCACCCGACCAGCGATTTGTGATTCAGAAAGAATAACAACAAAACGAGCCACGCCCGTCTTTCACCAACCCATTTGGGTGGATGGATTACAGTGACATTAGTATGGGTATTGCGGGCTTGTTGTCTGAAATGGTGTGTAGTCTGAACGCATGAATACGGAGTGCCGAGTTGGGTATGTCGGTGAACAAAAGGGTACTGCACGAGCTATTACCGGTTGGCTTGCGGTCTTCAATAGAATGACGTCCCGCCTCGTTCTGAGCGCAGGGTAAGATTTGTCACAGTAAACACCACCGAAAAGGAGAGAAGGGTACATACCTTAAAATCTTAACCTCCGAGGATACGAAAAACAGAACTGAAAATGAAATTATGATTTCTTAGTTGTAGCAGCTAACATCAGGTGAGTGACAGTAGGTTATAGTGTGGTACACACCAGCGATCGTTAAAATAAACCGGTTGTAGTGTTAATGTCAATAACTTGATTTCTCATGGATATGGATTTTTTTATTTTTTTACTTCTTTCATAATGGTATCAGGAAGTTACTGACACATCATGGAGTAGACAGAACATACGGTGTAAATTAATGTCCAGGAAGACATACAAGTATGATATTGTGTATCTAAATTAAACGTGTATTAGATAGTCCATACATGTCGTAGATTATCTTGATTACTTGTACAAGTTGTAGAGGCGGGTCGTAGCCTAGTCACTAGTGATCAAGCGCTTACCTAAATAATATGCGTTTGGTCTGGGATCGATGTTCAGGAAGATATACGAGTATAATGTTATGTATTTAAGTTAAACGTAATTGGATAGTCCATACATATCTTGATTACGTGTAGAGGTGGGACGTAGTCCAGTGATTAAGCGCTCGCCTAATATGTGGCTGATCTGGGATCGATCCCCGTCGGTGAATACCTTGGGCGATTTCTTGTTCCAGCCAGTGCACTACACTACGACTGGTATATCAAAGGCCATAACATGTTTTATCCTGTCTGTGGGATGATGTATATAAAAGATGCCGGACTAATGGGGGAAATATAATGTTTCTTCTCTAGGACTATGTAAAAATTACCAAATGTTTGACATCCAATGGCCGATGATTAATAAATGAATGTGCTCTAGTGACGTTGTTAAACAAAACAATCCTATTTTCAATAGTTTCGAGTTGATAGGGTAGCCTTGTCGATAACCAGGAACCCTAACTGTGATAGGGCTCGCGTTTAACTCTTAAAACGGGGATCTAGTTGGCTTCAATCGACGTAGTCGAGGTGCGGGCGTATCCATAGACAAGTCACACGAGTAAGAACAACACTTTTATGGAATTGTAGGGTACGTACACATGCACCATCGCCAACAGTGCGTCTGTGTTTTTGTTTTTGTATATATCAGTGTGTTATAGCATGTTTCTCAATGTCATTCTTAGTGTACATTGTCTATAAGTTATGTAATACGAATCTGCCATTTAAGTGACGTAATACACCGCGTCCTGAGGCGGAACTACTTTGTATGATAATATCTGTTAACTGCCGTATCCTACATGTACGTAATATAATACGTAGTTCGTGCAAACGCTTTCGGGTTAGTTCAGCTTCGATGATATCTTTTGTTATCTTGACGGGTCTGAAGCTATGAACTACTAACGGAGCAATCTGTTTTAGACTTGTATCTAGGCCTACTTGGATGACAAGTGGTTACCCCCCACCCCTTCATCTCTGCCCCACAAAATGCGAATTAAGTGTCCTGTCGTTTGTGCTTAGGTCGAAATGCCCTACATCAATGTGTCATGATTTTTATTTTTATTGCACCTCTTATATCAGACCCAGTAGGTAGTCTAGTTGTATACAAAAGGAAGAAAGAACTTAGTTTCGCTTCATTCATTCAGCGTTTCAGAAACATCGGGGGAAAATGGGCGTACCGCGACTGGGAGGATGCCTTCTATATATAGATATTATCATTCATAATATACAAATAGCTGAATTTAGTATAATTGGAAATGAGTCATGTCCCATTTACCAACAAAGACCCTTGACACTGACTTGTACGTCATATTAGTTGAGGATGTATATTTCACAATAATGAAGTTACTGGGTGGGTTGTTTTCTTAATATTTTATTTTGCTTTTAGTATTTTTAAAGTGTTTTTTTATGTCAAGTTAAAATTTATTCACTGTCATATTTTTTTTTTAATGGAACAAATTGCAAAGCTAATTTATGTTATAAGATATTTTTTTATGTGTATGTCTACTAATAAAGGTTCTTCCTACAACCCATTTTGCCTACACCCATTTTGCCTACAATCCAGTATGCCTACACTCAGTCTACCTACAGTATAAACAAGTGACGTCCCCAGTTAAAAGTGAAACCTTAAAACTTCATACACTGGATTGTAGGCAAACTGGGTTTTAAAAAAGTGGGTTGTAGGCAAACTAGAGTGTAGACAATATGGGAAATAAGCCCAATAAAGCAGGGAGGGGGTTAAGGCTTGATGTGTGAAGTATAAGTACATGAGTGTTTGTTTGTTTGATTTGGTTTGTTTAACGTCACCACTGAAACACATTGATTAATTAATCATCGGCTATTGGATATCAAACATCTGGTAATTCTGAGGAAATCCGCTACATTTATTTCAGAGATGTTTTATATTCACAATCCTATAGACAGTATATCACATGCCACGGCTTTCGCTATACCAGTCGTGGTGTACTGGCTGAAACGAGAAATAGCTCAATGGGTCGATTGACGGGAATCGATCCCAAAACGACCCCGCATCAAGCGAGTGCTTTACCACTGGACTACGTCTTGCCCGGCGAGTGTTGTAGCCTGTACTATAAGTCATATAAATGATACTGTCAAATAGCTGTGTTGTGTGACCGCGACTGCATTCTTGAAACTTAAATGATTACAAGCACGAAAAAGGTCAAACAGAAGTTATCAAGAACTTAATCTTATCTTTAATATTACTCTCTTTTTTTTCTTCTCCACAATCACACTGTGCTTTTATTAGTTTATGGCTTGCCAGTTGAGGGAGAACTATTGATTTGTGGGATTAAACGTGAATGCGTATGGCTTACACTTTGAGTTTATTTACACTGCGTAATTATATATAAACAAACACTTAATTAGTGACAATTTAGTATACTGTCTTCCCTGGGATAAACATGCTAATTGTAAAACTCGATCACGCAGGCTACTAGTTTTCTTTAAAGTTTAAAGTACACTCTTCGTAAACAGAAATTAACCATATATCGTGGGTTTTTATATCCGTTTGTGTGTTGACATGGCCGGACATATCTAACGGGTCTGCTGTGATACAGTACATTGATTTTGGGACCATAGATAAAAATTATATTACTTAAACAGACCGGCTCCTTTTACTGTAAAGTGTGTAGGCCTAAATGCTTCTAAAGCATATTAGCATGTTAAAACTGTGTCGACTTGCAGAAGTTTAGTATTTTTTGTTTGACATAATTTAGTTGTTTTAATTATATCACACAATAACATTTAATGGAAGCCGGGTGTAGCTTAATGGTTGGAGTAACCGTTTGTGATCCTAGGGATTCCTCCATCTCACTCTCAGTATGAACACTGTCGATGTTTCCTAGACGGTTCGCCACCTTTTAGTGGTGTGCAATCGAGAACAGATATATTTTGCCAGAGAAATATGATGGAATCGACCGTCCTCGGTGGTGTCGTGGTTAGGCCATCGGACATAAAGCTGGTAGGAACAGGGATCGTAGCCTGGTACCGGCTCCCAACCAGACCGACTCTTAACGACTTAATGCGTAGGTGCAGGACCACTACACCCTCTTTTCTGTCACTAACAATTAACAACTAACCCACTGTCCTGGACAGACAGCCCAGATAGCTGGTGTGTGTACCCAGGACAGCGTGCTTGAACCATAATTGGATATAAGTACGAAAATAAGTTGAAATGAATGATGGAATTATTCGATTTCATTCTGAACTTATATTAACATTTTTGAGAGGTTTACAATTTTTACTCTAAATTTTAATTAACATATCTGTGGTAAATTCTGGCATGTTAGCTCTTTATTCTGTGTTTTAACATAACGTTTTTGTTTTTATATTTGGTCATCACTTCATTCTACATGTACTAAATACCTTTGTTTGACATCCTACACCCGATGTGGGTTTGGTGCTGGATTGTTCTTAAACATTTATGCATTTATTCTTAACTAGTGAACCACAACTGGTATACCAAAAGGCGTGGTATGTGCTTTCCTGTGTGGGATTGGTATATATATATATAAAATAACTTGATACTATTGGGATTTTTTTTTTTTTTAGAGAGGATTTCCTTTCTAAGACTGTCAAAAATTACCAAATGTTTGATATCCAATAGCCGATAATTAATAAATCAATGTGCTCTAGTGGTATCGTTAAACAATTTAATTTTGTTTTCATTCATTTATTCATTCGTCTTATATGAAATGGGTGATACAATCGATCCTGCTTTACAACAGGTATATCAACAGTCTGTGTGGAAAGTGCATATAAAAGATCTCTTGATACTAGACTAAGAGGGGAAAATATAGCCTAAAATGGCGGCTACATCGGGTTTTTACTTTGAAACTGTACGTGTAAACAAATGTGATTTATTTCTTCTTCTTTTTATCACCCCGTCAGCTGACCACTGGGGTTTTTTCTCGACATAACCATATGTCCGACGCCGATATAACCGTAATTAAAATGTGTTGAGTGCGTCGTTAAACAAACCAACAAACAAAAAAAAAAAATCTTCTTTTTATCAAGACAGTTTTAAGACAAATTTAATATACTAGTATTTTATACGATTTTCCTTAAACCGGAACTACAGAAAGAAATGTTTTATTTAACGACGCACTTAAGTTTTATTTACGATTGTACATTTTTTAATATAGCGTTGGATTCTAGAAACAGATGCCAGAAGCAATATATTTTACAAAACATTTTCTTTTCTTTTGATCGTAAACCAGAAACGTATAGTCCAGCTTATTACAGTATTATAGCCCTCGGGTAACAATATTCAATGCACTAGGCTACCCGTATCACGAGTATTGTGTATTCCGTTTTGAGGGACATTTCTGTATGTCGTTAATATGGACGCCGTTTCGCTCCGTGCGGGTACGAAGATGAATTATTCATTCGCATTACGACAGCATTGACACCGGTTCCCTTTTAATGAAAATCGATATATTTGTTCAGTTCCAGTGCAGAAAGCTGGAAAACACTGTTCGATTAAGGTTTATTATAAAACCTGTTTGTCATATACATGTACAATCAAGTTAATGATGTGGCTGGGGTCTACAATTCCATAACAGCAATACAGGCCAAGTATTTATTTTGTTTGGAGGTGGCGTGGCTACTTTAGATGTTTGTAATGTCTATAATATACTAGTATATAGATCTCACTTGTTCATTTCATTTTAACCAGGTGTTTGTGCAGAATGTCTATTTGATATTCTGTGTGTAGTCTAATCTTTCGTTTTAAAACGGGTACTAACTAATCGCCAATTCTAGGATGAGGATTTTGTCAGGCTGTAATGGAATCAGAGGTATATTCATTCATATAATTTTTATGTTTTTTGGTCTTTCAGAATCGTTCCACTAAGCACAGAACTACTCAGACAAAATGGCGGCCAGCAGAGGTCCACATGTAAAAGATATATTTGCACAGAAAAGCACTCCAACGAACAACTTTGTATCGACTACGTACCCTGCAAATGGGTTTCATTTTGACAAATCGACAGATGACACAAAACCAAAACCGAAATCTACAAAGAAAACAACTGCGCCACCTCGTCCAAAATTTGGAAATTACAAACCCAAAATATTGCAAGTGGATAGCGTAATCAATGTGCCAGTACCTCAGTACAAGCCGCCTTCGGCTGTTCCGACGGAGAAGCCAAACGGATTTGGTGGAAAACCACTTATTATTGGTGACAAGGACGTTCCCATCGTGATTGAACCGATCGAACCGATTGAACCGATCGATGACGAAGTGTATACGGAAATATCCGAACATTCGCTTTCAGACGAGGGGGTGCGAAGTATACATGACGGAGAGCAGACGACAACGAATCCTCTGTTTGATAATGGCGCAAAGACATCTGACGATCGCGATGAGGAACCCCACAGACATCATTCTAGTAGTAGACACACACCTCGCTCTGTGCAACACCAGACTATAAAGGAAGAAATAAACGGAATATCGGTTCCCGAACCGGATTACGAGGAAGACGAGGTCACGATGGACTTTGACGGAGAAGTGGACATGGATCAGGATGATGCTACGAAACATCGCCCCAAATCTGTGTACAAGGATTTTCAAGGGGAAGATTTTTCAAAGTATTTAAATGATGAGCTGGAGATCGAACCCAACACGTACAGGCAAAGGAGAAACGGTAATGTAGGAAACCGGACCGAGGGAAAGCGATACAAAAAACGGGATAGTCGTGCCACACACACTATGTTCGGAAGCACCAGTAAACACGGGCAATTCAAATCGGGATCTGTACGCAACTACAGCGTGGAAGATACAAAACTAGGACTTAGTGTGGACGGAAGAGCTAAAGGAAATTCTCTTAGGAATGGAGTGAACTATGGCACGACGTACGAGACGTTTCTTAATTCACGCCACGGAGCCGAAATAGCAAATGGTGGCATGGATAACAGAGGTCTGGATACTAGTATTGGGGAATCGTACAACATAGACAAAAAACAAACACTCTGGAAAAAATTTACGTGGAGACTGAAGCGTCAGATTGTTATGATGCATTGAATGTTATTCACTTCTGAATCCATTTAACGCAGTTGTTATTACGCACTGAATATTCAGAATTTGTTTTGATATAACGCAAAGAGTCTTCCTTGTTCACATAATTAAACAGTGTATAACAAACAAGAAAAAGAAACACACGTATTGATCAGTTATGTGCCGTGTTTCCTAATAATTGAGTCTATCAGCACTCGTTGATAAAAGTATAAAAATCCTCGACAAGCCTCGGATTTCATACTTCTATTGACTCCAGCTGATAAATTGTGATATCATGTGACACTCGGGGAGTATTCTCTCTATATTATATATATATTATTACAACTACAACATTGCTTTTTTGTTAAAGGAACTGTCCCGAGTTTGTTGCTATCGTTAAGATGTTAACGACTAACATCTAGATACGTTTTAAAGGGACATTCCTGAGTTTGCTGCAATATTTCAGATGTTATCGACTAACAGAGACTTTTTTAATGAGTGTAATTACATATCAAATATATTTTTTCTGTATAAAATCTTAGTGAATGTATATTAAACGTTCTAATATTTGTAGTAGGTTAAATTTATTTTTATTTCCTGAAATATATATATATTTTTTCGTACGTACGAAATTATTTGAAGACAAAATCCAGTTTGGGCTTCTTGGAAATATTAAGACGACCAGAAACATATTGAATATACAAACGTTGATATTTTAACAAGAAAATATATTTAATATGTAAATATAATCGTAGAAATATTTTATTAGTCGGAAACATGGAGCAAACTCAGGAATGTCCCTTTCATGACTAAAGTTGTATATTAAATAAATTGTTCTGTATAAATCTTGACTGGCTGCATATTAAATGTGTTTCTGATCATAAATGTGTTTCGTTCCAACCAGTGTAGCACAACTGGTCAAAGGCCGTGGTATGTGCTTTTCTGTCTGTGGGAAAATTCATTTAAAAGATCTGTCTCTGCTAATGGAAACGTAGCCGGTTACCTCTGATGAGTCATATTTAAAAAATATTTTTATATATGATTAATTAATCAATATGTTTTTGTGGTGTCGTTAAACAAAAAGTTTAAGAAAATCAATTACACTCATTACGGCCAAAACAAAAACTTGTTGCAAGATATACAGTAATGCATGTAAAGGCACCTGGGGAGGGACGTAGCTCAGTGGTACAGCGCTCGCTCGATGCGCGGTCGGTCTGGGATCGATCCCCGTCCGTGGGCCCATTAGGCTATTTCACGTCACAGCCAGTGCACCACGACTGGTATATCAAAGGCCGTGATATGTGCTACCCTGTCTGTGGAATGGTGCATATAAAAGATCCCTTGCTGCTAATCGGAAAGTAAAAATAAAGAAAGAAATGCTTTATTTAATGACGCACTCAACACATTTTATTTACGGTTATATGGCGTCAAACATATGATTAAGGACCACACAGATTCTTAGAGGAAACCCGCTCAAGGTTTGGAGTCTGTATCTGGATGAAAAATCCCATGCCTCGACTGGGATCCGAACCCAGTACCTACCAGCCTGTATGGACAGAGTAGCCCATAAAGTGACGACAGCGGGTTTCCTCTCTCAATATCTGTGTTGGCCTTAACCATATGTCTGACGCCATATAACCGTAAATAAAATGTGTTGAGTGCGTCGTTAAATAAAACCAACCTTTCTTTCTTGTAAAGGCACCTCACCACCATTTGTTGTGTCATTGCCTATCGTAGCAGCTCAATAGACAGGAAATAGTTCCTAAGAAAGAAAACAAAATAATTATTGATGATTGACTGATCCCGGTAGTGTGTAAATAGCCCATTGGTATGAAGTGAACGATTTGACTGCTATGGTGGCAATACTCATGACGGGTGCCAACATTGGGGAAGGATATGCTCAATTTTCGCGAACATCTGGTGTAAATTCAGTAAACCGCTTATCACTAACGTTCACTAGACTGGTTTTTACGCTACACAGTAAACAGTTACCACTTCGGGAACCAGTAAAATAGTTCGCGAACGTTAGCGTAATGTTTGCTGGCTGAAATTGGAGCTGATATCATCACGGTTTTGACAGCGATGACTGAATTTTATCATAGCTATATTTATTCCGAAGAGCTCTGTCTTAGTGAGGCTAGTTTCGATTTCACGTGACCCAACGACTGACGTCAGGATTGAAGTATTACTTTCGCTCTTCGGCAGGCAATACAAGAATCTAGATACTATTTTTGAAAAATTGAGTACAACACAAGCTCACAAAGAGTAAGTATCAGCTATATAATACAGGCGCGAATGCAGGATTTCTAAAAAGGGTGGGGGCGGGTGTGAGGTCCAAATGTGATGACTGATCAACAGTGATATAATTATCACATTTCCCCTTAAAGGTTATGGTAGGGTTTTCAGTTCGCAATTATAATACACTATAATAAAGAAAGAAAGGACATATTTTACGGTTATATGGCGTCGGACATATGATTAAGAACCACACAGATGACGAGAAAGGAAACCCGCTGTCGCCACTTCATGGGCTACTCTTTTTCGATTAGCAGCAATGGATGTTTTATATGTAACATCCCACATACAGGGTAGTACATACCACGGCCTTTGATATACCAGTCGTGGAGCACTGACTGGGACGAGAAACAGTCCAATGGGCCCACCAACGGGGATCGATCCCAGACCGACCGCGTGAACGCTGGAGTGAACGCTTTACCACTGGGCAACATCCCGCCCCTCACAATACAAAGACATAGAATTCAACGGGGGAATAGTTTTGTCCTGTGCCCATGACAGGCGTGCGCTAAAACAGCTTGTTTAGAATGTAAAACCTTATGACCTTGACCTTAACGGGGGAAAGTAGCAAGCGATAAACAAAATGTTTGGCAGCAATTTATTAACATTATTGAAATGGTACAAAATAGAACATGACTAATTAACACACTTCATCTTCATATATGTTAAATGATGCTTAAAACCACCTCCATTTTATATTTGAAAAACAAAATGTACATAAAATAAGCTAAATTATAGATTGACAATAACTGTTGATTTTCAAGTTTTTACATGTTTAAATAAATCTGTTACCTGCTGTGAGTTTACTAGCAAATACTAAACGAGTTTGCCTACCATCCCATGTTTATGAAATGAGTGAACAGTGTGGTATCAGATGAGCGAAAGCGAGGCAGATAACACTGTTCATGAATTTCATAAACATGGGATGACGGGCAAGATCGTTTAGTATTTTATTTATTACAAACCAACTGCAAACAAGCTGCAACGCAAAAGTAAGCAGATGTCGATACCTACTGCACGTTATTTTTTTTACGAATTGTGCCAGCAAGTGATCTACGTCATGCTCACGTCACACCAATATTGCACTAGTTAGATATTGAGAGCTTTGTCGTTCACATTCTTCACTTCACACATGACCTCGTGGATTGCACCGTGTCACCTGATATGTTGATGCTCTACATGTATACAATTATATACCAAATTTCATAAATATTACTCACAATATAATATAAAATATAATATAATAACAATCACTATACAGCTCAATCTACAGCCATACATATATGTGTAATAATGCACAGGAATGTCACAAGCATTTTCTACTCGATAAAACAAAACCCACATAAATCCAATCACCATGCATAATTAATCAATTTACAATCATACACTAAATAATGCACATGAATGTCCATAATTACCTAACACCTTTCACAAAATCAAAAAACAACAACGTAGAAGAAAAGCAAAACTTGATGTTGTAAAACAATACAACAAAACAACAAACGCATACATGTGGTATACTGGCAACAGGATTCACCAACAATAAAAAAATCACTTATGTACAGCAAAACAACAAACACATGTGGTATACTGGCAAACTATGTTATAGTTACATCATCCTTTTCCGAGAGATATGTCGGAAAAGGATGATGTAACTAGCTTGTACCACGCCCCCATTACAGATTTATATTGTAGCTGTATTAGTAATGTTAGTAAAAGTGATACTTTTTAAAACAATGTTCCAATTTACTTCCCGCTTAACTGTATGTGACTTGAAGGCGTAACTTTCTTCAGCCATTCAGCAATCGCTAAAATTTAGTTCAGACAAGCCCGTGGTCTAACTATGGGAAACACCACAGGTAAAATCAAAGGGACCGACACCAAAGCGTGGTACAATCATAATTACCTGGCAGGATTTTCTATGAATAAAAACAATGTACAACAAACAAATGTTGTGGTATATTGGCAAATATTCTTAATTACTTCACAGGATTCACCAAACACACACACACACACACACACACACACACACACACACACACACACACACACACACACACACACACACACAAATACAAAAACAACTACAACAATGTACAACAAACACATATGGTATACTGGCAACACGTCCATAATTACAGACGCCATTCACCCAACTGAAAAACCAACGATGTAGAAAAACAAAAACAAATGTAGGGTATATTGGCAACATATTAAAAATTACCTGACACGATTCACACAAAAAACAATAACCACTAAACCAGTGTAGAATAAAGCAGCAAACAGGTGTTGTGGTATATTGGGAACATGTCCATAATATCAGACACCATTCACTAAACTGAAAACAAAAATAAAACAATGCTGAACAAAACAACAAACAAATGTGGGATACTGGCAAGATGTCCATGATTACCTAACACCTTTCACGAAAAACAAACAGCAATAA
>JAECMU010047163.1:0-10114 GCA_016106625.1 Dracogyra subfuscus | reverse complement strand
TTCAGAAAAATAAAGATGCTAAAAGAACTCCAAAAGAAAAACCTATGGTCATCATATTAAAATCGATGTTTTCATTTATTCAGCAGTCCAGTTATCTCCAGATACATACATGTTGTAATGGTTCATGTATTGAACAAATCAGTCTGACTGATGTTTTATTAAAGTTGATCACCCAGTTGGTTTTATCCACAACATGTACATACAAATACATGAAACTTAGGGGAAAATAATCAGCTTAATCAGAGAAATTTATAAACAGTTATTTGCATGATTCTTTCTAGTAGTTTCCAAACTTAAGAGATTAAAAATATATCTATATACATGTATACATGTATTTTATTTTCTGGTTTCTTCTTAATTAAAATAAAAGTTCAACATTGAATATTTCAAAGTCTGTTTTAATACCAAAATTAACATTTATCCTAGAGATTTGATTGAATAATTTTTTTAACGATTATTTTAGAAGTAAAATTTAAAATTTAACTGAAAGTTTGCTTTTTCTAAAGGTTTGATTCCCCACATAATTCTTTAAAAACTAATAGAAAGACCTAATGTTTACATTAAACAATTGCTAATTACATAGCAGATCGATCTATCCAGACTACATAAAATATTTTTTTGTTTTTGCAGAATCCCATCTGAATGTTGGATGACATATATCAAGATGGTACTGAACAAGACATAACTGAAGAAATGGGATGTGAGAGAATGCAAGCTAACATTTAAAAATAAATATACATTTATATTATTTATGAAATATTTCTTTGCATATACTGTTCAGATATATTAATGGGTCACTTCGGGAAGAATGAAACACCACTTTGTTAAGACTATTGTGCTTCAATTTTTATATCTTGCTGACAGTTTACAGATAGGGTGTGGAAGTGCTGTCATACTGTACCGATGACATAAGAACAATAACTTTTTAAACCAATTATTTGAATTAAACGAGTCATGGGAATTCCCATGGTATTCATGGATTTTGAACCTGTTGTTTCACTGTTCTTTTTTCTTTTCTTTTTCTTGACAAAACATTTGTTACCAGTTGGTAGCTTGACCAAAATTGATGTCCATTTCCATGGGTGGAGATATACAAAATGTAGGGTCAGTCACATTAATACAGAAATTACCTGAGAATATTGAAATTTGGCCTCCAGGGACAGTTTGCTGCCTAATTTAATTTGTTTAATGATGTCACCAGAGCACTGATTAGTTCATCAAAGATTAAATTGATAATTAATTCTGACCCATAGTCTTCAGAGGAAGCTCTCTACATGTTTCAAAAGCAGCAAGTACTCTTTTATATGATCTTACCTCAGACAGGACAGAACATACCACAGCCTTTGATATTCACTTATATTTCACTTATACTTCACTTATAGTGGGTTTTAAAAAAATATTAGTGAATCACTTATACTTCACCTAAACTTCACTTATACAGCAGACTCAAATGTTTAGTCTACAATGCCTCAAAATATTAATCTGATTTTTTCTTTCTATAGCTTTACCAAATACCGTTACAGATCGAGTGCAACTTGATTGGCGATTTACCCATTGGTGACAGAGTTACAGCCCATTAACTTAGGAGATAGAACATTTGTTTCTCAGGTATTTTGTTTGGAAAACCTTAGCATATTGAGCTGATATTTTGTGTGTAGTTTTATCAAGAACTTTTGCCGATCATGGCAATATACCCATTTATGGCAGAGTTACCACCCCTGTTTGTTGGGCGCATAGCGGTCATGTATTGCTTTAGCAGGAATCAGAATGCTTGCAAATATATGCACCCACTGAATGTTTGGGCAAGACTTACCCAGTAGCAAAGTGTTCGCTTGATATGACATCGGTCTGGGATCGATCCCTGTCAGTGGGCTCATTGGGCTATTTCTCACTCCAGCCAGTGCACCATGACTGGTATATCAAATATGTGATATCCTGTCTGTGGGATGGTACATATAAAATATCCCTTGCTGCTAATCGAAAAGAGTAACTGATGAAGTGGCGACAGCGGGTTTCCTCTCTCAATATCTGTGGCCTGTCAGCTAACCACTGGGTTTTTTCTCTCGACATAACCATATCTTCGACGCCGAATTAACCGTAATTATCATGTGTTGAGTGCGTCGTTAAACACAACAAATAAAATAAAATAAAAAAACAATATCTGTGTGGTCCTTAACCATATATCCGACACTATATAACCTTAAATAAAATGTGTCGAGTACGTCATTAAATAAACTATTTCTTTCCTTCCACTGAATGTTATAAAATGAGTTCATTTCTATAATACACTAGTAAACTTTATGACTAATACTTCTTGTTTAAGCAAGACGCTGCAACTCCCGCCCAACCACACACCCCACAAACATATTTGACAGGGTGTCTTTTACACCCCATGACGCACCTCTGGGTACAAGTTAAAAGTAATGGTGTTATAAATGTACGAAATAAGTAGTCAATCAGACTATGAATCGGGTTTATTTTGCGTCCCAACCAGTGCACACACACACACACACACACACACACACACACACACACACACACACACACACGACATACATCATATATTGTAATATATGTACTCTTCTGTCTATAGAAAAGTGGATATAAATAAAACACTTGTTGCTTTTTCACCCCTGCATGCTGTAACCTCACCGTGGTGCAGGGGTGTAACATTCTCTTTGAGAATGGCCAGTACAGCACTAATTGAAATTTAGAGTAAAATTCAGTATCCGTAGGGGAGATGGGGGTCCATTGGGATATTTTTTATATTTTTGCCCAAATCTATCATTTAAATAAATGAACAAACAAATCAGAAATAGATAGAATTAAAAAGCTTTATCTGCCAAGATTTACATGTTCAAAAGTTAAATATCTTTTTAACTTGCATGATAAAACGTGTTTTAAAAAGTAATAAAATTTGTCTCAATGCACCCCAGGCATGTACACTGGGACACTTCTGGGGTGCATTGGGACAAATGCAGAAACAACTAAAAATAATGAATAAAAGCACACTATCAGCCCTCAAATAGCTTCAAAAGATAAAAACTCATTTATAGGAGTAAACCTAATTTTAAAAATGACTTTTAAAACACCTCAGATTGATAATTACTGTTCGGCATGTAACTACATGCACACTTAGAAAACCTCCAGTAGGCCTGTTTACCTACTTTGAATAGAAATGTAAACAAAAATCAAACCAAAAAGCTTCCAGATTTAAATATTAGCCAAATCAAAGGTCAACTTAAATAGTAACAAAAAAATGTATATGACCTCTAATATCAAGTAGCAATGATCACTGAGATGACTAGTCATATTATTGCAATGTCATTTAACTTTGAAAGTGATGAAAGAGTTACTGCCAAACTAGAAATACTGGTCTAAGTTGACATAAAAAAGAGAACTGCTTCACTGTGCGTTTTGTACCCCTGCTGTGGTTGGCTTTGGTAGTTTGAGGACAACATTTTCAAACCCAGCCTCATCAATATCATCCTTTTCTGGAAATATAAACATGGCTCCCATCTTTTTGGTTATTTGATGATTAAGGAATTTCACCCTAACAATATCATCATCATAAATCTCGTCCAGGATCACACCTACAAAGTTACAACATTTCTTTTTTGTTGTATATTTCACCAAAATGTACTCGCCAGTTTTCAGATAATCTTTACATGGTGCTTGCGTTTCCTCTTCATCCAAATCGGATTCAAAGGATTCCTCAAAATCATCATCATCATCAGTAGCACAGAGTGGGATTGAATCGTCATCCTCCTCACTATCTGAAGGAACATTTGTTTTCTTTACTTTCTTTCTCTTTGGTTCATTGTTAGACCTTTTACTCTTCTTTCTTCTCTCAGTCTGATCTCTTCTATAATGTTTTGCTTTACAGGGGTGTCTGTTAAAATTCTGGAATTTTATTTCTGAAAGTAGTTAAACAAATAACCAATAAATAAAGCTTCATTACATGGTGTATAAGGCATTTTCCTGGAGTTTCAAATTCCCAAAGAAATTCCAGCTACCTACTCTAAATTCCTTAAATTCAGATAATCATTAAAGTTAATTTGGCTTTAAAAGATGCAATGATATTCTCAACCATTTGCCAATAATTAAATAACTATAAACTAGCATATTTTGATGGATAATGAAATAACATTAGATGGTAAATAATTTAGTTTGTGTTCGGGGTGCACCCCAGTGGGTAGTGTCCCAAAGCACCCCATTAGTCATTAATGTAATCAACATTAAAAAATTAAAAAAACAAGCAGTAGAAATAAGTAAGTTAATTAATACAAATATGCATTAATGAAAGATGGTTTATATGTACATGTACTAAGTCAATAATCTGCTTCCTGAAGAGGTTAACAATAAATAGACACAATTCTTACCTTTGAAATTTTAGTTTCACTGCTCCAAAACACCGAAATGCCCTCATAGAGGAAGGAACTCTGTTCTTCTCCTAAAATTCAAAATGGATGGCCCTGGAGAATACCCAGCCTCAATCTGGTGCAAATACAGGGATTTACCTTATTTGGATTGACTGCCAGAGGGGTGTCCCAAAGTACACCATCTTCCCTAACATTCTGTGATATTTGTCTTTGTATTTTTGCACAGTTCTTTATAAAGAAATACACTGTTTTTGTTTCCACCTTGTATTTTTATATTGGTGTTGATCATCACTTTATTTATTTGCATTACCATAGTTTGACACCAAATAGCCAATGTATTTTTCATGCTGGCGTGTCGTTAAACTATCATTCATTCATTCATTCTGCTTTTTCAATAGAAATAGCCTGTGCAGGAACAGTGGATTACCTCTTTCTCCATTTCTGTCGGAAATAACTTGATGTTACACACCATATACTTTTCTCTTCCGAAAAGAACAAATAGGACAGCATGTAAAAACATCTATGTTGAACGGAAGCCATCGACAGGACATGCCGATCTGTAAGGGCTAGGAAGATGTCAGCATCACCCAAGGCCAGCGCCACACCGTTGAAGGATAGGTTGAAAACGGGATACATTCGTTGTGACGAATGGGGAACGGCACAAACAAAGTCGACTCAAGTAAACTCGACATCAGATCAGCCGTCAATCCGAAAACAGTCTAAAAAGGTACCAGTGGATTGTGTAATGACAAAAGCAATCAAGACACAGCAGCGAGACAAACCGTCACAGCCATATGGGTCACTGCGTCCGGATCTTCTATCACAGAAAGTGCCGATGTATCATCTGGAAAAGGCACAGTAACCAGGCACAGGCAAGTCGATCCAGTGTACTGGCTGCAATCGGTAAACACGGACTGTAACTAACACATACACAGTAAGTAACACAAACCCAGTAACTAACACATACCCAGCAACAGACTAACACATACCCAGTAAGTAACACATACCCAGTAACTAACATATACCCAGTAACTAACACATACCCAGTAACTAATACATACCCAGTAAGTAACACATACCCAGTAACTAACAAATACCCAGTAACTAAAACATACCCAGTAACTAACACATACCCAGTAACTAACAAATACCCAGTAACTAAAACATACCCAGTAACTAACACATACCCAGTAAAGGACTAACACATACCCAGTAACTAACACATACCCAGTAAGTAACACATACCCAGTAAAGGACTAACACATACCCAGTAACTAACACATACCCAGTAACAGACTAATTAACACATACCAGTAACTGACACATACCCTGTAACTAACATATACCCAGTAACTAACATACTCAATAACTAACACATACCCAGTACCTAACTAACACATACCCAGTAATAACACATACTCTCGACTGCCTAATAAGCATAGGGGCTGAATAAGCATAGGGTCTAGAACATTTTCTAAAATCCATTAAAAGTGGGGTGCGGAATTAGTGTAGGGTGTGGACATTTTTAAAAACCCCAATAAGAGTAGAGTGCAGAATTAGCATATGGTCTGGAAATATAGCTAAATTGTAAAATTGACTAGTAATGAAAACAGAATACAACTGTAGTAAGATCTTGAAAGTATGCATATGTACCCATTGGACAAATTATAAACATATGTTTCTATTATCTAACTGTTACAACTGTATTACTGTCACACACAATTCATTAAAACCATAAGTGTATTTTTAAGTTTAAATGAAATTATTAATGTGAGGTAAGATTGCAGCTTTGAAATTCTTTTCCAAAAGTTCCATGCAAAAAAGACAAAACAATCAGGGTGGATGACAGCTCACTAGATTCATCTCGATATATTTAACACATGGTCATTTATTACAAAACACAATTTCATCAACTTAATTTTTATCTGTATCATTATTTATTTTTAAAGCATAGGTGGGGACATTTATGATGCCAGGGACTGGTATTCATAAATCTCATCTGAAGATTCACAAATAACTGGTTATCAGCTATGCCTACTTTTAGGAGAACACGCTGGAAATGGAAAGCGGTTAGGAGACGTAACTCTACCTACTTTTTCTCGCTAATTTCTAATAGAGGCTGTTTGTAAGCATTTAATAAATTAAGAATTGTAATAAGAGTTAAGTGCCGAATTAGCATAGGGGGATACATTTTTTTTCAGCTGAATAAATTTAATAAACGTAGGTGTATGTTTATTTGGCACTCGAGAGTACCCAGTAACGGACTAACACATACACAGTAACTAAAACATACCCATTATCAGACTAACACATACCCAGTAACTAACATATACCCAGTAACTAACATATACCCAGTAACTAACACACACCCAGTAACTAACACATACCCAGTAACTAACACATACCCAGTAACTAACACATACCCAGTAATGGACTAACACGTACCTAGTATCTAACATATACCCAGTAACTAACACATACCCAGTAACTAACAGATACCCAGTAACTAACAAATACCCAGTAACTCACATTTATAACCAATCACAGGACCTGTGGTGTTAGCTTCAACCCAGCTAGAAATTAATTGGTATGGTGCAACCTATAACTGATAACATAACATTGGTCAGTAACTGTATAACAAACATCCAGTAACTAACACATACTCAGTAACTAACACATACTCAGTAACTGACTAACACATACCCATGTAGTAACTAAACACATACCCAGTAACTAGCATATACCCAGTAACTAACTAACACATATATGTACCCAGTAACTAACACATACTAAGTAACTAACACATACACAGTAACTAACACATAACCAGTAACGGAATAACACGTACATACCTAGTAACTAACACATACCCATTAATGGATTATCACATACCCAGTAACTAACACATACCCTGTAACTAACTAACACATAGCCAGTAACTAACACATACCCAGTAATGGACTAACACATACGCAGAAACTAACTACCACATAACCAGTAACAGACTAACACATACCCAGTAATTGACACATACCCAGTAACTAACACATACTCAGCAATGGACTATTTTTTGTTTGTTTGTTTGATTAACGACGCACTCAACACATAGCAACGGACTAATACATACCCAGTAACAGACTAACACATACCCAGTAACTAGCATATACCCAGTAACTAATACATACCCAGTAACTAACACATACTTGGTAACGGACTAACACATATCCAGTAACTAACACATACCCAGTAACAGACTAACACATACCCAGTAACTAGCATATACCCAGTAACTAACACATACTTGGTAACGGACTAACAAATATCCAATAACTAAAGCATACCCAGTAACGGACTAACACATATCCAGTAACTAACACATACCCAGTAACAGACTAACAAATACCCAGTAACTAGCATATACCCAGTAATTAATACATACCCAGTAACTAACACATACTCAGTAACGGACTAACACATACCCAGTAACTAACACACACATACCCAGTAACGGACTAACACATTCCCAGTAACTAAGACATACCCAGTAACGGACTAAGACATACCCAGTAACTGACTAACACATACCCAGCAACTGACTAACACATATCCAGTAACAGACTAACACATATACAGTAACTAACACATACCCAGTAACAGACTAACACATACCCAGTAATGGACTAAGACATACCCAGTAACTGACTAACACATACCCAGCAACTGACTAACACATATCCAGTAACGGACTAACACATATCCAGTAACTAACACATACCCAGTAACAGACTAACACATACCCAGTAACTAGCATATACCCAGTAACTAACACATACTTGGTAACGGACTAACACATATCCAATAACTAAAGCATACCCAATAACGGACTAACACATATCCAGTAACTAACACATACCCAGTAACATACTAACAAATACCCAGTAACTAGCATATATCCAGTAACTAATACATACCCAGTAACTAATACATACCCAGTAACTAACACATACTCAGTAACGGACTAACACATACCCAGTAACTAACACACACATACCCAGTAACTAACACATACCCAGTAACTAATACATACCCAGTAACTAACACATACTCAGTAACGGACTAACACATACCCAGTAACTAACACACACATACCCAGTAACTAACACATACCCAGTAACTAAGACATACTCAGTAACGGACTAACACATACCCAGTAACTAACACACACATACCCAGTAACGGACTAACACATTCCCAGTAACTAACACATACCCAGTAACGGACTAACACATTCCCAGTAACTAACACATACCCAGTAACGGACTAACACATACCCAGTAACTAACATACACATACCCAGTAACGGACTAACACATTCCCAGTAACTAACACATACCCAGTAACGGACTAACACATTCCCAGTAACTAACATATTCCCAGTAACTAACACATACCCAGTAACGGACTAAGACATGCCCAGTAACTGACACACACCCACTAACGGACATAACAAGTACGTAACTAACACATACCCAGTAACGGACTAACAAATACCCAGTAACTAACATATACCCACTACCTAACACATACCCAGTAACTAACATATAATCAGTAACTAACACATACCAAGTAACTAACATATACCCAGTAACTAACATATACCCATTAACTGACTAACACATATACAGTAACTAACACATACCCAGTAACTAACACATACCCAGTAACCGACTAACATACCTAGTAACTAACATATACCCAGTAACTAAAACATACCCAGTAACTAACACATACCCAGTAACAAACACATACCTAGTAACTAACAAGTACCTAGTAACAGACTAAAACAGACTCAGTAACTGACTAACACATACTCAGTAGTTGATCAACACACTACATACCCAGTAGTTGATCAACAAATTACATACCTAGTAGTTGATCAACACATTACATACCCAGTAGTTAATCAACACATTACATACCCAGTAGTTGATGAACACATTACATACCCAGTAGTTGATGAACACATTACATACCCAGTAGTTGATCAACACATTACATACCCAGTAGTTGATGAACACATTACATACCCAGTAGTTGATGAACACATTACATACCCAGTAGTTGATGAACACATTGCATACTCAGTAGTTGATCAACACATTACATACCCAGTAGTTGATCAACACATTGCATACTCAGTATTTGATCAACACATTACATACCCAGTAGTTGATCAACACATTACATACCCAGTATTTGATCAACATATTACATACCCAGTAGTTGATCAACATATTACATACTCAGTAGTTGATCAACACACTACATATACAGTAGTTGATCAACACATTACATACCCAGTAGTTGATCAACATATTACATACCCCAGTAGTTGATGAACATGTTAAATACTCAGTAGTTGATCAACACACTACATACCCAGTAGTTGATCAACATATTACATACCCCAGTAGTTGATGAACACATTAAATACTCAGTAGTTGATCAACACACTATATACCCAGTAGTTGATCAACACATTACATACCTAGTAGTTGATCAACACATTACATACCTAGTAGTTTATCAACACATTACATACACAGTAGTTGATCAACACATTATATACCTAGTAGTTGATGAACACATTACATACTCAGTAGTTGATGAACACATTACATACACAGTAGTTGATCAACACATTACATACCCAGTAGTTGATCAACACATTG
>JAECMU010047095.1:0-11232 GCA_016106625.1 Dracogyra subfuscus | reverse complement strand
GAAACAAATACAAATGGGAAAGTTTTAGCATTCATATTGGGATTTTTCAAACTCCAAATTGGGGAAAAAAAATGACATAGCCTTGGGGAATTGTGCCGATATTCGGAGTCTAGCAACATAGGTGATAAAACCCTGGATATACCAGTCATGATGCATTGGCTGGAATGATATATAGCCCAATGGGCCCACCAATGGAGTTCGATCCTAGACCCACAGCATATCAGGCAAGTACTTTGGGTTATGAAAAAATAAATGTCACAGTAATTTTAATACACCTCCACAATCTCCACGGCACTGCTGATTGCTGTAGTTGATTGCCAAGGATCCTAGTGGAATTTGATAAACTGAATGAAAACCTGGGCCTTCTAGAGTGTAAATTAACATTCTTGATATGCTTTTGTGCTTTACAGTGGTGATGTTGGGCAACACAGTCTGACTGGTCAAGATGAGCAACATCAGTTTAATGAACACAGAAACCAGTATAAACTTTGATGGCAATGGAATTCAAAGTCGCGCAGAGGCCGAGTACCGCAAAGAAGAAGAACGACAGCAGAATGAGGTAAGGAAGATAACTGGTTTATATTGTTCAACTGATGAAATACAGGGAAACCCTGCTATTAAGACCACTCA
This sequence comes from Dracogyra subfuscus, assembly GCA_016106625.1. Classification (NCBI taxonomy): domain Eukaryota; kingdom Metazoa; phylum Mollusca; class Gastropoda; order Neomphalida; family Peltospiridae; genus Dracogyra; species Dracogyra subfuscus. The sequence continues at coordinate 10,602 of JAECMU010047095.1, read as the reverse complement.
TGGACTTTTTTTCTCTTTTTTAAAAATGTTTATTATTATTTTTTATCCCACTACCGCCTTTATTTTCTCTCCTTTGAATTCCATCTCATTTTTTAACGATCTGGCAGCTCCTATCTTTCAACTTCTTTTGCTGTCCATCTCCATCTCCCAGTCCTGGTCTCTCCAACCGTGATATGTGCTTGTATTTTGTGGCTATCTGTACCACACACCTGTTCCCCATCAGCTTTTAGCTGTGTGCTTAGTCTGTACACTTTGGGCATTGTTAAGAGGCACTTGTAACCACCTACTAAGCACCCCTACTACCGGCGGTCATTAGTGCCAACTTTATTAGCGGCAGAGGACAAGGATGCCAGGTGGGTGCAGGGAAATACACAGAGACTGCACCCATGGAGGAAGTTGAAACAGGTAGGTGATAGTGTGAACAGCTTAGAAGACAGTCAGAAGAAATTGACAGAAAGGGTCGAAACAGATTGAAATCGTGGGAGAAATTAGAACGTTTTTTTAATTAAGATAATGAAAACGATAGACAGAGGGTGAAAGATGAGAAAGATGAATGTGTGAGCCAGCTTTGATGTGATTTGAACCACTGTTGTCAGCTTGATTGTCCAGTAGCTTATCCACTAAACCACAGAGCTCACTCCACCCATGGGACTTAATAAATATGGTCTTATTAGCGGGCTGGCCTTATTTGTGGGTTATTATTTTTTAAGTTGCTTCCAAATTATATAACAAATGGATTGCAAATATCATTTATTTGAATTATTTACAAGGAACACTAAAATAGAATTAAGAATTAATGTCAATATGAATATATAAGTACAGAATAATAGTTTAATTATATGAAAAATGTTTCTGTTGTCTATTGTTGAATTTGTCATTTCTAATAATGATGTCGTGTATAAAAGTATATTGAAATAGTGATAGTAGGACTACAACATTCATGTTTTGTTTCGCTCAAAATACACAAACTGACATTGTCTTTGTCATCTCTTTAAATAACACTTGTTTTGTTACCTATTGGATTAGTCGGTCCCCTTGATGGAGCAATATTCCAATTAATTGTTGGATGTGCCCTGTCCTGTTGTAGAGTGCCCGCCTGATGCGCGGTCGGTCTAGGATCGATCCCCGTCAGCTGACCACTGGGTTTTTTTCTCGACATAACCATATGTCCGACGCCGATATAACCGTAATTTAATGTGTTGAGTGCGTCGTTAAACAAACCAACAAAAAAAACCCACCTGTCCTGTTGGGATAACAGTGAATGTGTATTTTCAACTAAACAAGAATATATACACATGTACATGTGACATCGAGACAACTTCAGAGTAATCATCATTCTGGGCTGGGCATTAAAAGCATTTGCTGCGATGCTCTTCTTAAGAAGTTACATAGTTTGCATAGTCTGTGTGTTTCTTTATAAATGTATTTAATTAGCATGTCACAGTAATCGGAATGTGTGTAGGCTTGTGGGTCACTTGACTGACTGCAGTATGAAAACAACCAATCAGCGCATTACATTGCTCATTTATTATTAAATAGGAGACAATATTTTCCGGAAACTAAAAGTACCAGTATTCATTATATGCTCCATTAAACTGACATGATTACTCTTTGAGTGTACTAGTACCTGTCATTTGTTAACAATCAGCAAGAACAAAGAAACCATTAGATGTATGGCTTTTTAACACTTGTGTAAATAAAAAATACAGAAAATTTGCTATCATAATATGGTAGCTCTGACGGGATTGAAATGCACTAAAAACAACCATTGGGACCTTCTTTAATGGTCGTAATCTGCAATAGCAGGGTGGTCTTAATACCAGGGTAATTTTACCTATAAAACGATACGGAAATATGTCAGTCTGTAAAAAAGTGGTCTTAATATCGGAGTGGTCTTAATGCTAAGGTGGTTGTTACTGTTACCTGTATCTTTATTGTCAAGTTACATGTATGGTGTCATATATGCATGTATATAGTGCATTTATAGGTGTATTTAGCTAACATTTAAGTTTCTCACAAAATTTAAGTCCTACCCTAATCAACTTGTTATAAATAATTACATCTTTTAATGTTCATCTCAATGCATGTTAAAAATAATGTGAAATTTATTTTAAATTTTTATTTTATTGATTTAAAAAACAAAACAAGCATTAATATGAACATCTTTGAATGTAACCATCAATGACACTGAATACATTTACGGTAGGAGAGACATAAATCAATGGATTCTTTGTTAATTTGTTTTAAAGTTGTTATGTCCAAAATTGTGCAAAATGTATATCCATAATCACACAAATAGCTTGTTTGATATACTGTACATGGTTGCGAAGTGGTTATCCTAAAATAGTACATATCATGGCCTTGGATATACAAGTCATGGTTCACTAGCTGGAATGAAAAATATCACTGATGGGGGATTAATCCAAAACCAACCACGCATCAAGCAAGTGCTTTACCACTGGGCTATATCTCGCCTCCTAAATTAATCAAGCAAATTAAAATATGACACTGAGCTATTTCATATCAAAACCACTGAAACATTAAACCTTAATTAAAACAATAATTTGTTGAAAAAATTTATATTATTTAATTTTATGGTACGTGAAGAAAACAAAACACACAAGTGTCCCTTGATTATGGAGTTGAAATCTTTTAAAATTGAATACTGCATTTTGTGGACCGTAATACATTTTAAATAGCATTTTTCTAACTATTATCTTTCTAAAAATGTATCCATTAATTTCCAAGATTTTAAGGCCTGTAATTGTACTGTTCTTAGTTCGTATCCGCTGGCAGAAACCCTGATAATGAAGTTTTTACCATTTTTATTTCTTATTACTTGTTACATTGTAACAAACAAGGATGTGTTTTCCAATGTCCCCTACTGATGTCTGCCCTTTTTTTTAGTGTGTGTGTACAATATTTTTTTCAAAGTACAAATAGATTGGTTTTGATATAAAATGCATTTAAAAAAACCCTCCTCTTCTGTGTGTCGTACATTTTGTGAATGTCTAAGCTTTAAATTATCAGGCTATAGCTCCAGGTGGTAAATATACTCTTTATGTGACACAACGTTCATTCCCACTCAGGTCACACTGAGCAAACAACACATGTGAAAGTAAATTAGCCCATTCTTGGTCAATGTTGGTATCAAAATACTTTTTAAATTGGCTAAAATCTCCCATTTCTTTCAAGTTAAATTGCGGAGTAGGATGATCACTTATGTAATGCCATTTTCATCAGGTCAGGACACATACAATGTTTTTCTACAGTTTATATACGTTATATTTTTGGGGTGTAGTTTGATTTGACTAAATCATTATTAGCTCTGTTCTTAAATATTGATTTTTGTTAATGAAAAGTTGATATTTGACTTCAGTTCTGTTTGACATGTCTGTATCAAATAGAATATTAACAAATTGTGTATTTGTATTAGAGTCTGGTGACATTCTGGCAGCACACGTGCATTGAAGTGTTGCTGGATTTGTTGAATTTGAAAACGGTGGATTCAAAGTTAGGTGAAATCATTGATCCCCTTCTGAATTGGCAGCCATTGATGTGTTGTGCTTATATCAGTTACACCAGTTTCTGTTACCATGGTAATAAGGAATTGAGCTGTGGATGTTACAAAAGATTGATTCAGTTCTAACGAATATTACGATGGAGATGGCCTGATAATAAATGAACAGGACTGTATGCATTCTGTCTGCATTATTTACTATCATTCATTTTCTGCAGCTTGATCACAGACTGTATAAACCTGTGTGAATCAGTGCATCAGGTTCAAATCCCACCACTGTACACTTGACAGCTTTATTATATGCATGCGTATCACAATGTTTTTAATTCCCATTGTGTGCTTAGCCAGATAATTATTTTTACTGTCTAATCTATCTGAGAATTCAGAGTACAGAACATCTGGGTTATTGATCGAAGATGAAGTGACTTTTATCATGCTTAGTGTCACAGCACAAAGGTAGTCAAATATGTGAGGGCTTCCCCAGATGACATGTGGCTGGTTGACACTGTTGTAGGGTGTGATGGTGTGTTGTGTTCAGGGTGAACAAAGGCTGTAACAGTAAACGGAAGGTCGGAACGACAGAGTGGATCTCTTTAAGAAAGAAAGCGTCATGGTCTAGCGATTCTAAAATTGATGTGCATACATGTTTCCTGTTGGATTTGTAATTTCAGCACGATGTTAAAGAACTTGGGTTGTTGTTATGGATATCTGTTTATTTTGTTGTTTTTAAAGAGATGTTCTGACAGTGGGTCAAAGAAGTCAGGTGGATGCATACACACGTGTACACTAGTGAAAGTACTTTTCTTGGCTGAAAGTTGTTAAAATCAGTGATTTATACATTTATGTTTATGGACATACTGTATAAAACATATATCAGAATGAATTGAAAGTAAGATAAACATGACAGATTACTACAGTGTAACATTATGTGACCAAGAAGTTTATTATGAAATAAAGGATATCAAGAATTTGTTGTTTACGGTAAGAAAGATAATGTTATTTAGTACTTTTAAAGTTTTACGTTGTATACAGGTTTGATGTTACTGTTCAATATGTACATGCTGAAATTAAGTGTCTTAATATATTATTATTCATTTATCTGTTCACAGCTATATCTCTTTCACATATGGGTGTTCCCAAAGGCAGTGATATAATACAAGTGCTATCTTGTCATGTTTTGTCACCACTACTACTACTACCAGTACTTTAATTGAAACATATACATGATAGATGTTTTTTTTTTTTTTTTTTTTTTTTTTTTATAAACGACGCACTCAACACATTTTAACTACGGTTATATCGGCATCGGACATATGGTTATAGAATTTGGAATGTGCCGTAGGATTAAGCAAAAGAGAATGGGTGCACATTTTTGATGAAGGAAATTACTTTTAATTAGGTGCAATTTTAAACAGCCTAAATGGGAAGGAATTAGGGTTATGGTGAGGTTCCCTCTTTATATTGAGGGAATGAGACATAGCCCGTGGTAAAGCACTCGCTTGATGCATGGTCAGTCTGGGATCGATCCTTGTCAGTGGACCCATTGGGCTATTTCTAGCTCCAGTCAGTGATGACAGCAGATTTCTACTCTCAATATCTGTGTGGTCCTTAACCATACATGTATGTCTGACGCCATATAACTGTAAATAAAATGTGTGGCATTAAATAAACCATTTCCTTCCTTTATATTGATTAAAGTTATGGCTGGGAGGTAACAGGTGGATATTTTCCCCTTTGTTTTATTCTATAGGAAGACTTTACATTTACAACATAAAATGCTCATTCCTTTTATAATGTGATTATTTGCATTGTGCTAGTTCAGTAAAGAGAACTAATTTTTATATTACAAGTTCTGTCTTAATTGCAGTTTGGATCGGCCTCGGTGGCGTCGTGGTTAGGCCATCGGTCTACAGACTGGTAGGTACTGGGTTCAGATCCCAGATGAGGCATGGGATTTTTCATCCAGATACCAACTCCAAACCCTAAGTAATGCTCCGCAAGGCTCATTGGGTAGGTGTAAACCACTTGCACCGACCAGTGATCCATAACTGGTTCAACAAAGGCCATGGTTTGTGCTATCCTGTCTGTGGGAAGTGCAAATAAAAGATTGGGAAGAGTAGCCCATGAAGTGGCGACAGCAGGTTTCCTCTCAAAATCTATGTGGTCCGTAACCATATGTCTGATGCCATACATGTATAACCGTAAATAAAACATTTCTTTCTTTCTTTAATTGCAGTTTGAATCTTACCAGTTGGAGAAATCAGCGAAGAATGTCAAAGATGCTGCAAAGTTACTGGAAGATATGTAAGTGGTGAATTCATTTCATTTATTCTTGTTTTCATGCTTATATCCAATTAATGTTCAAGCATGCTGTCCTGGGCACACACTTCAGCTATCTGGACTGTCTGTTCATGAAAGTAGGTTAGTTATTAGTTGTTAGTGCGAGAGATGTCAATGTAGGGCTTTTCACTTCCTCACTGTGGGTTGGAGCCAGTACCGGGGTGTGAACCCAATATCTACCGGGCTTAAGACTAATGTACAGTATATTCAATGTGGTTTTGATTATCCATACTGAGTTGACCTTTCAATAATAGTATGTATGTAGTTACATAATTAGTATTGTGGGACCGGGTACGTGAATACGTGCTTGTTAGTGCTTGCTTACAAGTGCCACTGTGTGTGTATGTAATTTATTGGCTGTTTATTTTGCAGGTTAAAGAATTTTCCCAATGAGAGTTACCTGTGGGCCGAGGTACATACAATACTGGCTACCCTGCAGTCAGACGGAGTAGAACCGAAAACAAGTTTCCTTACAGGTGTGTTTAAAAGTTGACAGACCCTAGTTTTTAAACACTACAGCATATTTTTCACTATTAGTATTAGAGCCATTTATGATCACTGAAATCAACTTTACTTATATTTCATTATTTAGATAATGACAAACCAACTGATAGTGTTGGAAGTAGCTGTGTATTTACAGCTGTATTTATGTGTTCAGGGGAGGTAATTGCACACTTTGACAAACCAACTTATCGTGCTGGGAGTAGCTAGTTATTTACAGCTGTATTTGTGTGTTCAGAGGAGGTAATTATACACATTGACAAACCAGAAGAGTGCTGGGAGTAGCTGGGTAATTACAGCTATACTTGTGTGTAAAGGGAGGTAATTACACTTTGATAAACCAAATGAGAGTCCAGGGAGTAGTTGGTAATTACTGCTGTATTTGTGTGTTCAGGGGATATAATTACACTTTGATAAATCAAATGGAAGTCCTGAGTAGCTGGGTAATTACAGCTGTATCTGTGTGTTCAGGGGAGGTAATTACACAACTTTGACAAACCAACTGGGATCTCACTATACAGATGTCATCTGCCGTTAAATGGCCCAACTTCAAATGAAGAATGTGTTCTCATTGGCTCTAACAATATACACCATTGCAAACATACATTATATAAGCATTTATTTTCACTCCAAAATTAAGAACATTTCTTAGTTTTTTGCTATATGATCGCATCTGTCTGTAGTACCGGTCCAAACAGGTGGTTCACTAACCGATTCACTTCGGCTGTCTCTTGCACTGTATACCCATGTCCCTAAAGGTTGATGCACAATATTACAAAATAACATTGTACATACATATTGTTTTAATTCTTCACGTTTTCCTAGAAGTGAATATGTGAACCATAACATGTGTCACACTTAGGAACTATAGTGGACCGTGATCAATGAACTCTCACCCGGAAGTGATCTGTGTAGTGAGACCTGGGAGTCCTGGGAATAGCTGTGTGATTACAGCTGTATTTTTGTATTCAGGGGAGGTAATTACACACTTTAACAAACCAACTCCGATTCCAGAGAGTAGCTGGGGAATATCAGTTGTATTTGTGTGTTCAGGGGAGGTAATTGCATACATATTACTTAATTGTGTGTTTTTTTACTAATGTCTATAGTTCATTTTAGAAGGATTTGTCATACCTTTTTTTACTTGAAGCTTAAAACCTGACCAATGAGTAATTCTCTTCAAATCTATTTCAGAAATATTTGCTGCAATTCCGACACACATCCAGTGTCGAATGCTTCTGAACATTGCAGAAAAGATTGTCGATGTGTTGGAAAGATGTCGCCTTTTGTTATTAGCCATGAAGAAATTTCCCGACCTTGTCTCAGAACATGGGGTATCAATTAAAAATAGATATATTTCTTGTAAAGACATGGGATCGAAAAGTTTGAACTTGTGTTCCAAATTTTTATTATTAATTTTAATCTATTTACTTATTTTTTGTCAAGCTCTTTAGTATGTGTTTTAATTTCATATTTGCCCAAGTTGTTTGACATGCAATAGACTATATTTTTCATGTTGTGGTGTCAATAGCCATTTATTCATTCAGACAGAACATGGGGTATTTATTTATGTAATGTGCTCAAAATAAAACAGAATTTTACACCAGACAGAACTGCGTACAGTTTACAAGTATACATGTCACTGTGTTAGTAGATATAGCTGTTTACTGTGTCAAACTTTGAAAGATAGCAAACAACTTACTCCTCATGTTTCAGCTAAAACTTGTGGAGATGTTGTCTGTGGAGGAGAAAAAGGCGTCCATGATGAGCCCAGTCAACTGTTACAGGAAGCTGCTAGGTGAGTACACACTAGTGAACATACATAGCAGAGTTATCTTTGAAACAATGGGTTATCTCCCACACACCCCATTCCTCTATCTCTGTCTCTCTGTCTGTCTGTCTCTCTCTCTCTCTCTCTCTCTCTCTCTCTCTCTCTCTCTCTCTCTCTCTCTCTCTCTCTCTCTCTTTCTGTCCCTCCCTGCCCTCCATAAATGTTTCAAATAACAGTGTTTTGTGTAAAATGGCTGAGGTGTTGTTAAACAGATAATACTTCCCTATCAGTTATTACAACTACAGAATGTATGACACGATTCTCTTGTTTCAGTGTGTGACACATTGCCGCTAATTCTTGAGAAGGGCCGACGTCTCGATATGAAACCCTGTCAGCTGTACACCTGGCTACAGAGGGCGATAGAATTCTACGTCAGTTACATCACCCAGCCAGCAAGTTCAGATACTCCCCTGTCACCAGGTTTGTCTGTAAAATATAGCTTCCCACCTCGTCCACAACCACCACCCACTCGTCCAGCTTGTAGAACCAGATGGGGATGTTGTAATATATTCTTCAAAAAAAGAAGGGGAACCTGAAATATTAATGTTAATATCAACTATTAGACCAAACATACATTTTGACCACAGACATCCTAGTAAAGAACGTTAAGGTCTGTTTATCAACACACCGAAACACATTCCATACTTAGCACATTCATCACGCAGTTGCCCTGTACATGTGCGTGGAGTGCATTCTCAATTTTTACAATTTCCAGGAAGTTTGATTAGTCACTGTGGAACATTATTTCTGTCAATCTTTTTTATTCTGTTGATCATACAGTTGTTATGTAGTTTTTAGTCATTTTAATTGTTTGAATTTGCGAGTTACTGATAACAATGTCAACTTTCGAATTTCACCTTTGACCCCAATCGTCCTTCTAGATCTTTGGTAGTCATAAATCCTACTGTAATACTGAACTACCAGTTGTAATGTTTGCCCAATTAATTCACTATTATCATATAACCATTCCCCACAGCTAATATACCTTACACTTTTGGCAGTTGTAAATTCTTATTAGAGTTCCCCTACTTTTTTAGAAGAGTATGTAATACTGAGCTTGGTACTGATTTAGGGCTTTAATGGCATCTTCAAACAAAACAAACTTTAAAAACAATTAATATGTCATAACATTTGCTTTTATATGATAACATTTTGCATGTATGACATTCCATTCTTTGATTAAGTCATATCCTCTTACCCCTCTTGGACAGTATTTCATAGAAAGGCAAAATGGCATTTGGCACAAAATTACATGCTTTTTGCCCTATGCGAACTCACAAAGTCGATATAGGTGACATAGTTTTTACCTAGTATGTGGAACCTGTGTCATTGTAATGGTTTTTTCAAGATTTCTGTCTGGACAAAATGTAGGTAAAATGTAACAAAAAGTAAAGGTAGGAGAAAAAATTATTATAATTGTTAACATTTTTGTTAGGACTTTAGGTCATGTGGTAGTTGACTGGTAAAGTGCTCGCCTGATGTGCAGTCAATTTAGGATCTATTCCCGTCGGTGGAGTTGACCCATTGTGCTGTTTCTTATTCAGACCAGTACTGTGTAACTGGTTTAACCGGCCTTGGTGGTGTCATGGTTAATCCATTTAACAAAGGCTGGTAGGTACAGGCTTCACAGCCCAGAACCGGCTCCCACCCAGAGCGAGTTTTAACAACTCAATAGGTAGGTGTAAGGCCACTACATCGTCTTCTCTCACTAACCACTAACAATTAACAACTAACCCACTGTCCTGTAGAGGGAGCCCAGATAGCTACAGTGTATGCCCAGGACAGCGTACTTGAACCGTAATTGAATATACATGTAAGCACAAAAATAAGTTGACAGGAATGTGCAACTGATGTAATAAAGACCATGGTATGTGTTGTCCTGTCTGTGAGATGGTAAGTGGCAGCAGCAAGTGAACACTCTACTCTTCAAGCAAGGTACTGGATAAAGAATCATGAAATCAACCGTTATTTAGACAAAGGCCCATTCTGCTGTATTGTAGAGATACAGTGTTGATCGAAGTTGAGGGTTTTGTCATTTGAATTCCTGAACCAAATGTACAACCCCATAAATTGTCTTGAGAGTATCATCAAAACCAAAACATTTCTTTCTTCCCTTTCTTTGTTTCTTTGTTTTTTTCCTTCTGTTTTCTTAGTTAGATCATGTATTGTACACTCTGTGTGTATTTGTATTCCAGATTTATTATCTCCGTCCAAGTCCTGTAAGAAGTCTCCAGTGATTCCCGGCCTCCTGGTGCGTGAGAGTCAGATCGGAGATCCCTGGTCTGGCTTGTTCAGACTCCTACAACTTGTCAGCAGTCACCTAGGCTGGGAGATCGAGTCAGACCTCTTCACTAAGTCTAAGTAAGTCAGACCTCGTCACTAAGTCTAAGTAAGTCAGACCTCGTCACTA
>JAECMU010047092.1:0-12115 GCA_016106625.1 Dracogyra subfuscus | reverse complement strand
AATATGAGAAATGCATTTTGTGATATTAAAAACATCAGGATGACCAAAAACACTTCGAATGTACGGAAATGGATACTTTAAACAATAAAATTTAAGTAAAGTATGATTTCATGATATCAAAAAACGCCTCTAATAGTCAAAACTATGTCTTAGTGTTTAAAAACTAGGGTATGTCCCTTTAATAATTCCTTTGAAATATTGCTTTTGAGGAATGGGGGTAGGGTTATCATAAGGGTCGTTATACAGAAACGCTTTCAAGAAAACTTTATATATAGGATGTAAATAGTAACTAGATGTCATAGTAAGTTTCTGCTGCAGCAAGATCCTTCAAAGAGAATATGTGAGGTGCTGCGCCTAAACCGTATGTCAAATTGCTACTGAAAAATTAAATTGTGAATTGTATTTTGTAACGTTACAAAGTGTTATCGGAGACCCTACTCCCCAAAGGATTTAAATATTGGTAACTTATCTAAATCCTTTAGTCCATGAACTCCCCATCCTCCAAGTTTTATATTTCTAAATGCTCTTACAAATATTTTACAATGCTTTTAATATAGTCACCCTTTAGAAATTCTGTAAAAATGTAACTGTCGTGGAAATGGGGGTAAGGTCACAAAACGGGTAGATACACACAGAAAGCTGTGAGTCCTGCAATGCTATAATACATTTTCCATCCTTAGGAATATAGTCCTTGACAAAATCACTATGAGCATTCGTGCCCCCAGGTGGTACCAATTGATCAAATGTTGGACTAAGTGTCTTTCCCATGCATCTAGTTCACCGGCCTCGGTGGCATCGTGGTTAGGCCATCGGTCTACAGGCTGAGTGAGTGCGCCGCAAGGCTCAGTGGGTAGGTGTAAACCACTTGCACCGACCAGTGATCCATAACTGGTTCAACAAAGCCCATGGTTTGTGCTATTCTCCCTGTGGGAAGCGCAAATAAAATATCCCTTGCTGTTAATCGGCGTAAGAGTAGCCCATGAAGTGGCGACAGCGGGTTTCCTCTCAAAATCATAACCATATGTCTGACGCCATATAACCATAAATAACATGTGATGAGTGCGTCGTTAAATAATACATTTCTTTCCTTCTTTACATCTAGTTCAACATCAATGTCTGGTGCATCAGATGGGCTGGGTAAATCTTGTCTGTGGTATTCAATTAAAGGCTTGGTCAGTTCCACTAATCCTGGCCTGGTATTAGGTGAAGAGACATAACTGCAGTAACGTGACTGTCTGAAACGTTCCGATAACTGTTGTATGATGTGATCCAGATACGGTATATCATACCATACCATACCATACCATACCATACCATACCATACCATACCATACCACACCATACCACACCATACCATACCACAACACACCACACCACACCCCACCCCACCACACCCCACCCCACCACACCCCACCCCACCCCACCCCACCCCACCCCACCCCACCCCACCACACCCCACACCATATCATATCGTACCATACTATACCATACCACACCACACCATACTTTACCATACCATACCATACCATACCATACCGTACCGTACCGTACCGTACCGTACCGTACCGTACCATACTTTACCATACCATACCATACCATACCATACCATACCATACCATACCATACCATACCATATTTTACTATACTATACTAAACTATAGTGAGGTTTCTTCTCTAATATTCCTCTGGACCCAGGGCAGGCGCACTGCGGCGATGTTGTTGTACATAATAGCTTCTCGGAACCGATGGACTGACAGAAATTTAACAACTTGATTGTACTAATGTTTGTTGAATTTGTTAACATCGTCACGCACACTTTGTAGTGATTTCTGAACGGAAATACTATGCTGGTAGCCTTTCACGATGTCACAATGAATGTCTTTTTTTTTTTTTTTTTTTTTTTTTTTTTTTTTTTTTTCTTTAACGATGCACTCAACACATTATAAGTACGGTTATATTGGCGTCGGACATATGGTTATGTCGAGAAAAAACCCAGTGGTTAGCTGACGGGGTCACAACAATGAATGTCATGAATTCGAATTGTGTCATTGCAAGAAAATAAAAAAGTAAAGTTTGTTTTATTTAACGACGCCACTAGAGCACATTGATTTATTTTATCTTATCATCGGTTATTGGACGTCAAACATATGGTCATTCTGACACTGTTTTTTTTTAGAGGAAACCCGCTGTCGCCACATAGGCTACTCTTTTACGACAGGCAGCAAGGGATCTTTTATTTGCGCTTCCCACAAGCACAATAGCACAAACCATGGCCTTCATTGAACCAGTTATGGATCACTGGTCGATGCAAGTGGTTTACACTCACTCAGGTTTTGGAATCGGTATCTGGATTAAAATTCCCATGCCTTGACTGGGATCCGAACTCAGTACCTACCAGACTGTATACCGCCATCGAGGCCGGTCTTCTTAAAAAAGACTCGGTGTGTTACAAAGTTTATTACACTTTGTTTTTTAACACGACACCACTGGATCACATTGATTAAGTAATCATCGGTTATTGGATGTGAAGCATTTAGTAATTCTGACACGTAATCATCAGAAGAAACCCGACACATTTTCCCATTAGCAGCAAGGGATCTTTTATATGCCCTATCCCATAGACAGGATGACACATACCACGGCCTTTGACCAATTTGTGAAGCACAGATTGGAACGATGAAAAACCCAATCGGATGGAAGGATCCACCGAGGTGGTTCGATCCTGCAATGCAAGCACCTCAAATGAGCACTCAACCGACTGAGCTACATATCGCTCCAGTATGCTACAATGCAGTAAACCTGAGATAGTTAATACCCATGATAGACGTTTTGTGCAACATCAAGGCATTTTAATTGTTATTTTCGAGCGCTGTCTGTCTAGGGCAGTGAGTTTATAGTTGTTAGTGAGAGAAAAGTCGGTGTAGTGGTCTTACAACAACCCATCGAGTCGTTAAAACGAGCTCTGGTACAAATACCGGGATACGAACCCAGTGCCTGCCAGCCCTAAGTCCGAAGACCGGTGCATCAACACAGCTGGTGATTAAAACCTGTCTCTGTGATTATGTTTGTCTACGTAGACGATCGTATAACTCGAGACGAGGAAGTAGTTTTAGGTCTTCTCTTATTGATAACACACGTTCCACTTTCTGAGATCATTACATACATAAGTCAAATGTCTTTCAGCACGGCGGAAATCGTGGCTTCCTTTTTTGTCTTCTATTGTCTTTGTAATAACTGGAAGAAAGAAAAAAATCAAAATTTAATGGGCTTGTCAGGCTTGAAAATGAAAAATTAAAAGGATCAGTCAAAAAGAAAAACCAGGAAGAAGAAATAAGATACTCTTTTGGACACTATAAACAATCGTATCTATGGTTTTATTATATGAGTATATTTGACAAGTCATACGGTTCTACAATTACAGTGCACCAGTTAACTAACAATAGGGAAGGCAACGAAAGAAATATTTCTTTAACGTTCCTGTGAACATTTTAAATTATGGCTTATTTGGAAGGAAAAACAAATCTTCTATTTAACGACACCCTGGACCTATTTTAATTACGGTTATAGTTATATGGCGTCAGAAGAAAACAACATGAAGTTTAGTTCCCCCAGATGGTACCAATAGGTGACAACCCTGCGCGTGCTGTAACCTCACCGTGGTGCAGGGGTGTCACATTCTCTTTGAGAATGGCCAATACAGCACAAAATTGAAGTTTTGAGTAAAATTCAGTATCCGTAAAAATCTGTGATATTTGTGTTTTTGTACAGTTCTTTACACTGTTTTTGTTTAAACGTTGAATTTTTATATTGATGTTGATCATCATTTTATTTGTTTGCATTACCATAGTTTGACACCCAATAGCCGATTTATTTTTCGTGCTGGGGTGTCGTTAAACATTCATTCATTCATTCTTTCATTCATTCATTCATTCATTCATTCATTCATTCATTCATTCAATAGGTGACAATTGACAGACTATATATGGCGTCGGAAACGTATATGATGTCCAACATAAGATTATTTCGAAATTTGGTCGATCAAGAGAGGAAACCTGCTACCCCATACTGGATAATCTTACCGATAAACAGGATTTTTCTGTTTAACGAAACCACTAGAGCACACTGATTTATTAATCATCGGCTATTGGATGTCAGACGTTTGGTAATTTTGACATAGTCTTAGAGAGGAAACCCGCTACATTTTCTCATTAGTAGCAAAATACAAGATAGTACATGTCACGGCCTTTGTTATACCAGTCGTGGTGCACTGGCTAGAAAGAGAAATAGCCCAATAGGCCCACCGACGGGAATTGATCCAAAACCGACCCCGCACCAAGCGAACGTTTTACACTTTTAGTTAAGCAAATGGCGGTGTGATCGAGTCACCACATGTGGATAAATCTCTATCACTAAAGCACATCAGAGATCTACGTATCTCATTTTTATTCAGGCAATTTTCGTAATGATTTTCTTATTCTCGTCTAATGGAATCTGCTTCGACCGACAGTTTCTGTTCATGCTAATGCGTTGACGATATTATGTTGAATGTTGCTTTAACTCTGCTGTTTCTGTCGACTTCTAAAGGATCCAAACTACCATGAAACACTTTCGATATTACTAAATCTTTCAGTCTGACATTTTGTTGAGCTGCGATAATCACAGTGATCATGATGGCTCATGATCACCCCCACCCTCACTTCCCCCATTCCCCTATAGTCCGTACCCCCTCCTCCCACTCTCTCCCTCCTTCCATTTGTCTCTACCTCCTCCAATCTCTATTTCCCTCCTCCCATCTCTCTCCCTCCTCCCATCTCTATTTTTCTCCTCCCATCTCTCTCCCTTCTCTATCTCCTTCCTCCCATCTCGAGATCTCTCTCTTCCCATCTCTCTCCCTCTTCCCAGTACCCAACTAGAATGACTGACAACGGCAATATTTAAGATGTTCAGTAGTCGCTAAACGCACCACCAAACTGAACGTGACAGCAATATTACGTGACATCATTATAATTATTGTGGCGTGACAATGGACTTAGGGGACGTCACAATGAGTTATTTTCCCTAGGAGAAAAAGCAAAATGTTATGACACAGTTTACAAAGTCCCATATTATATATGGGTAATCGACGTAATTTGATATGAAACATTTTATATGGATAGTAAAGAAATTATACTGATTTTACGATTTTGCGAATCTGTCACTCGTTTTGTAAAATCAGCATAACACACCCGCTCGTGTAATAATCTCTATTTCTTGTATACTACTACCTAAGTTCAGATATAAACTGTTAATAGTCAATACGTAAATAATAGAACACATAATATTTCTGTCCTATTATATTTTACGTATAACCCCTTCCTGCGTCAACATCACGTCGACTGTGTATATAGTCACTCACCATTTTCCTCCCCAGGAATGTAAAATTAGTCTAATTCACAAGACGTTCATGAATAGCCGTCTAGTTTGAGATATTAAATGGGTTAATCCGAAACTTGGGGTAATGTGAAACTACTATATATATGCAAGATACCCCCAGTTTCAGGCTACCCCCGGGGATCGTTTAAACTAAGGGGGGTAGTTTGAAACTAGGTTCAAACTACCCAGGCGATAATCTGAAACTAGGTTCAAACAACCCCCGGTAATATGAAACTAGGTTCCAATTGCCGGGGAGTAACTTGAATACGGGAGGAATCTGAAACTAGGTTCCAATTGCCGGGGAGTAACTTGAATACGGGAGGAATCTGAAACTAGGTTCAAACAACCCCCGGTAATCTGAAACTAGGTTCCAATTGCCGGGGAGTAACTTGAATACGGGAGGAATCTAAAACTAGGTTCCAATTGCCGGGGAGTAACTTGAATACGGGAGGAATCTGAAACTAGGTTCCAATTGCCGGGGAGTAACTTGAATACGGGAGGAATCTGAAACTAGGTTCCAATTGCCGGGGAGTAACTTGAATACGGGAGGAATCTGAAACTAGGTTCAAACAACCCCCCGGTAATCTGAAACTAGGTTCAAATAACCCCCGGTAATCTAAAACTAGGTTCCAATTGCCGGGGAGTAACTTGTATACGGGAGGAATCTGAAACTAGGTTCCAATTGCCGGGGAGTAACTTGAATACGGGAGGAATCTGAAACTAGGTTCCAATTGCCGGGGAGTAACTTGAATACGGGAGGAATTTGAAACTGGAACACCGGAACCAACAATAGTGTCGGTGGCTTGAGTTTTGTAGAAAAATATGCACTTAAATTATCATGAGAATAAATACAAAGACACCCCCCCCCCTCCCGATCCCCACCCCCGCCAAAGAATCACCAAATGTTATTAGTCGGCCATGGCTAAGGACAAAATAACGGCCTAATCTGGCTGTGTTCATAACGTTCGCTAACAATAATCAAATTTTAATGGGTATCATCGTTCGGTTTAACATGCAGTGCGAAAACCAATCTAAAGGGCGTCTTTTTGTTGTCACTCTGGCGAAACTCAGCCCACCCGGCATTCATTTGAGTAATCCACACCGGCCTTGGTGGCGTCGTGGACATAAGGCTGGTAGGTACAAGGTTCGCAGCCCCGTACAGGCTCTCAAGCAACTAGCGAGTTTTAACGATGGGTAGGTGTAAGGCCACTACACCCTCTTCTCTCTCACTGAATATAACCACTAACAATTAACAACTAGCCCACTGTCCTGGACAGACAGCCCAGATAACTATGGTGTGTGCCGAGGACGGCGAGCTTGAACCGTAATTAGATATAAAAATGATATGAAATGAGCAATCCACGGCGTTAAGAAGGCTCGGCGAGTTTGTCAAGACATCATGTCCTGTACTGGCTGTGGTCAGTTGCTCTGTGTATATCTTCTTCCGTCCGCAGGTCATCGGTCTACAGGCTGGTAAGTCCTGGGTTTGGATCCCAGCCGAGGCATGATATGTATAATCCAGATACCGACTCACACTGAGTGAGTGTTCCGCAAGGCTCATTGGGTAAAATGTAAACCACTTGCACCGACCAGTCATCCATAACTGGTCAACAAAGGCCATGGTTTGTGCTATTCTACCTGTGGGAAGCGCAAAATAAAAGATCCCTTGCTGCATGTCGTAAAAGAATAGACTATATGGCGACAGCGGGTTTACTCTAAAAACAAACAGTGTCAGAATGACCATATGTTTGACGTCCAGTAGCCGATGATAAGATAAAACAAACAATGTGCTCTAGTGGCGTCGTTAAATACAACACACATTATTTTCTTTCATCCGTCTGTCTGTCTGTCAGACAATTAAGCTGTCTGTAAACAAAAAACTAATCTTCCGGCAACCTGCTGTTTGTGTGTGCGTGTGTGTGGGTTTTTTTTTTTTTTTTTTTTTTTTTTTTTTTTTTTTTTTTTTTTTAAAGAAATGATTACAGTTGTTGTTCTGGAAACAAGACGACATCTAACCCATGTTAAATTGATTTAATCCAGCCGTGATATTTCACATGCTGAGATTAATCGCCAGGCTTAATAATTCATCAAGTCCGTAATATGCCTCAGTGGTAGAGCGCTCGCCTGAGGTGCGTGTGGACGTAAGATCGATCGCCCTCGACTGATTCACCCTCCCACCCAGTTCAAACCAATGTGCTACAAGTGTTACATCAAATGCTGTGGTGTGCAATGTTCTTTAAGAAATTGCCCGTAAAAAGGGGAAACAAGTTTCTTTTGTTTAATAACACCATTAAAGCACATTGATTAATCACTGGATCTTTTATATGCACTTTCCCACATACAGGATAGCATATACCACGGCATTTGATATACCTTTCGTGGTGTACTGGCAGGAACGAGAAATAGCCTACTGGGCCCACCAAACCGACCGCGCATCAAGCGAGCTCTTTACCACTTTAATACAAACGATTTCTTGCTGTTTTTTTCAGTTGGAATGAATGAATGAATGAATGAATGAATGTTTAAAGATACACCAGCACGAAAAATACATCGGGTATTGAGTGTCGAACTGGGGTAGGAATATTTTATGTGGCGCTAACGATTTTCTTCCTCTCTCCTCTCGGTCCCTCCCTCCTCTTTCATTACTATTCCTCCAGTCTCTGTAATTTGTCTTCTCTCTCTCTCTCTCTCTCTCTCTCTCTCTCTCTCTCTCTCTCTCTCTCTCTCTCTCTCTCTCTCTCTCTGCAATGTACAGAATAATTTTATTCGAATCAAAATAGAATTAAAGATAGTGAGATGATGCCTTTAAATGACTAACGCCCCCTCCACCTTTTATATTTTCCTGTCGCCTAATAACTTGACTCTTACGGGCTATGCCCTCGACAGACGTGCTTGAACAGATTCCTGATATAACTGCGCATAAAATATCCCATGCCAATACCCAGTGGAGGAATAATTCTTATTACAGAACACCCTCTGATATTTCTCTATATATCGGTGTGGTTAGTATCATTTAATAAATCAAAAGGTCGAATCTACTCACTGGACTTATTAAACGTGGTCGTTATAACGAGGTTAAAATAAATAAATTTGTGTATGGAAAGGGCACAAGGATAAATACTCTGAAACTCCTCTAAACAGGACACCTACGGAACCAAGTAAAACGTCCGCTTATAAAGGGTTTTGTTCTTTACTGATATTTGAAAAGAGACTGTGAAAAACGTTCAGTTTTGATGGGAAAGGAACACATTTTATTTACTGTTATATGACGTCAGACATATGGTTAAGGACCACACAGATATTGATAATAAACCCGCTGTCGCCACTTCATGGACTACTCTTTTTGATTAGCAGGAAGGGATCTTTTATATGCACCATCCCACAAACAGGATGGCATATACCACGGCCTTTGATATACCAGTCGTGGTGCACTGGCTGGAACGAGAAATGACCCAATGGGCCCACCAACGGGGATCGATCCCAGATCGACCGCACAGCAAGAGAGCTCTGTACCACTGAGATACGTCCCGCCCCGCGGTTTTGGTGGGCATTCCGATACCAGAGGGCACGGTTTAGAGAGGCTTCATTTCTCATTGGTGAATTACAAGTTCAACTACAACAATAACAGCAACTACAACGACAACGACAAAACACAATATGACCATGGAGATGACATGATCTAACAGTTTT
The DNA here is from genome assembly GCA_016106625.1 of Dracogyra subfuscus. Lineage (NCBI taxonomy): Eukaryota > Metazoa > Mollusca > Gastropoda > Neomphalida > Peltospiridae > Dracogyra > Dracogyra subfuscus. Next base: position 3,013 of record JAECMU010047092.1, on the reverse strand, counting down.
TCTATCACTGGCCTATATTTCATTTCCTTATCTCACGGGATGTCGAATGCACTGCTATGTGACAATTACTGAAAACAATTATAGTTTCAAAACCACACTTTTCTGCCCAACTATGGCATCTGTGGTTTGTCAAATGTCACACAGCGAAATGAAAAATATAGGGACGAGGTGGACATTTCAATAATACATGGACTCTCCACTGGTTGTTGAGACAGTAACACCATGTAAAATATACACGAACTGCGATTACTGCAAGTGTTACACCATGATAAGCATTTTGTAAAAATCTTTTTAGGTTAAAGTCATTTTAGCCAAAGGTACAATTTATTTTACGTTCTTTATTCCACGACTGTAATATTAGTTTATTCTGGTATATCAAATCCGTGGTATGTGTGAGAAAGTGCATATAAAAGATATCATACATCCAATGAAAACATTTCTAATTTTGATTTTGGCCGTGCAGTTAAATTCCAATGGACTAGTTGAATTTGAGAAGAAGGGCCAGTTAGATCTTTCTTCAACTGGTGGCCCTGCTGGCGACCATGGTTTTGATATTAATTTTCAACCCTGTTTCAACACCCATGTTTGAAATGTTTTTCTAACACACCGGTTGGTAACAACATGATTCGTTATTTTTAATAACATACACCTGTACGTGTCTTAACAATTTCAAGACATACGACTGGCTGCTCCAGGTTACAATGTCATACATTCAATGAAAACACAACATGATCGAAATCAATTGTCTGTGACGCGTAAGTTACCTACACATGGAAGGGCCATAAATAACCTTTAGTCGAAAAAGATGTTTAACTTTGGTTAAAAGATTCTTTTTTTTCAGGACATGTAAGAAATAGAATAATACATTCGTGTCCGTTAGATACTATTTATATTACACTTCGTTGTTTAAAAACGTTTCAAACTCGCTTTCGCTCGTTAGATACTTTTTAAAACAACTCGTTGTAAGATAAATGGTGTCTTAACGGCCACTTATGTATTATTATCTTTTTAAATGTCCTTTCAACCTCGACATACATACAATACATAAATATTCATACATCAATACATACATGACTCGTTATCTCAGAATGTATCATGGCAAGTCTGCAAGTTGCGGGCGATTCGGTTTCACAGGCTCGAGTCGGAACGGTATGGAACAATTTGTGAGGCCAGAAAGGATTTAATCACTGTGTCATGGACGTAAGCGGGATCGACCGCGTGGATGATTGTAGGCCCCATGCATGTGGTCGAGTTAAACAGCATCCTTTTTATGGATGTATGGATAGCTCAGAGCGCATCATGGTTAGTCTTGCAATCTGCGGGCGATTCGGTGTCATAGGTTCGAGTCCTAGCAACGGCATGGGAACATTTGTGAGGCCAGAAAGGATTTAATTATCCCCTGCGCCAGTGCGTTAATATCTATTTATGTAACAGTCAACCTCGACATACTTAAAATATATAGATATTCATACATCAATACATACTAACCAGTGCTAGGTGTGCCCACTGTGTCATGTACGTAAGCGGGATTGTAGGCCCCATGCATGTGGTTGAGTTAAACAGCATCCTTTTTTATAGATGTATGGTTGGCTCAGAGCGCATCGTGGTTAGTCTTGCAATCTGCGGGCGATTCGGTACCATACATGTAGGTTCGATTCCCAGCAACGGCATGGGAACATTTGTGAAGGATTTAATTATCCCCTGCGCCAGTGCGTTAATATCTATGTATATAACAGTCAATCTCGACATACATACAATATATAGATATTCATACATCAATACATACATACATACATTGGTGTCACACTTCTTCAAAACCTGTCAAACGTGTTTCAGCAGCAGCATGAGAGATAATGTGTGTCTGACATAAAAACACGGAAACAACATGGAGCAAAGTAACACCGACTGAGTAACTACCCGCCATACTGAAAGCCATTAGCGCCTTATTCAGTAGTGTTATATTGTAATATGCGCCAAGCTACACGGTTTGCTCATTCACGTTGTCTCCTATTCAGTTCTTTAGACATCGAATACAAGGACTGGCATACGAGTCTATAAAGACCACGATATCAGTGGCAGTCTTTAAACTAAATCGGTTTCTTAGGTCCATTAATACCGAACATGCGGCATTTGTGTTTAATTCAAAAATGGACTTTACAGAAAATGAAACATAAATGAAAGCATAGAACATAACATATGACACTAGAATCAGTATAATGTGAGTTTGTTAAGCCGGCACATTGACCGAAAATCGTATTCAATGGATTTAACCTGAATTCATTTTACACGTGACCTACACCAATATAAGTTATATAATTTTTTTCTTCTGTTAAACCAATAATTCATTTTGACAAAAGGAAAAGAAAATGTTGAAGGAATCGAAGTCTTTTGTTTCATTGTAATGCTATACGGAAGAAATATTTAATGAAACGGACGTCACGATTGATTTTCAAATCCCACGTACTGCACAGAATACAGGCGTATGTGCAGGGTCGGGTCGAAATCAATTACTGCTCAAGCAAAATTTATTTTTTCTCCTATAAAGGTAGTACTAACCTAAATAACTTCCGGCTGGGTCAAAGTTCGAGGTGCACTCACGTTTTGATAGAGAAGTGAACAAAACAACATCCTGTGATTGGTGATAAATGTGACTATTGGTTATAAAAAAATAGTTTCATCTGAGCAAAAAATGTATGCAATTTTATTTCATATCGTACCACTGTGTCAAGCAGCCTTGTGCTTGAAATATGTATGGGGACCTGTGAAAAAAGTACTCGAACTAGGGTAGTCATAGACGTTACCCTTTATCTCAGAAATGAGCATCTTGACCCTCAATGTTTTCCGATTCACTTTAAGGGTGAAGGGTGATAATATTCATATCCGTGACGTTTCTGTCGAGGAGTGGTAGTATTCATATCCGTGACGTTTCTGTCGAGGAGTGATAGTATTCATATCCGTGACGTTTATGTCGAGGGGTGGTAGTATTCATATCCGTGACGTTTATGTCGAGGGG
>JAECMU010047071.1:1925-15354 GCA_016106625.1 Dracogyra subfuscus | reverse complement strand
TAGATGGTTGATTAGTGAAGTGAACTTAACAAGAACAGCTAGCTTGAGAGTGCAGTAGATGGTTGATTAGTGAAGTGAACTTACCAAGAACAGCTAGTTTGACAGCGGAGTAGATGGTTGATTAGTGAAGTGAACTTACCAAGAACAGCCAGCTTGAGAGTGTAGTAGATGGTTGATTAGTGAAGTGAACTTACCAAGAACAGCCAGCTTGAGAGTGCAGTAGATGGTTGATTAGTGAAGTGAACTTACCAAGAACAGCCAGCTTGAGGGTGCAGTAGATGGTTGATTAGTGAAGTGAACTTACCAAGAACAGCCAGCTTGAGAGCGGAGTAGTTGTGCAGATTGATGACCTCCTTCATGGAAGGATGAGCTAGCGAGGTGTAGCAGTGTCTGTGGCTCATGGTGGATCACACAGTCAGACAGCTATCATGGGTAAAATCCTCCAATCTTCTACAAAGGCCTGTCAGGCAAACAGCATTGCGGAACCATCGATGAATAAGATTTCAAAAAATTATTCAAGATATTGGTTGCTTTTTCTGAACTTGGCCATTAGCTCTGATTTTAACCATGGGATCTAGTCTCAGAACAGATCTGAATTTTATCCACTTGTTTATATCTTTGTGAATAAGTCACTGGTTCCAACGTTGTTCAATAACACACTGCAGGTTCAAATAGTAATGATTGTTTTGACAAAGTGATTGCTTTGAATCTTTCTGAATATGCTATCTTTAAATGTTTTGTGAATACTGAAAAATAAAATCCAAGTATAATTACTAGGCTGTATACTAACAGTCTTCTTAGCAATGATTGCAATCAGTCAAAACTGGGGGGTTTTAAACACCAGAAAATTACTCTAGTCAAAGATTCATTGGTAAAGAGCAACTCTTAAGCATAGCCAATTATGACTTCTGAGTACAGCTTGCAATGAAGTATATTGTAGCCAATGTACACACAACAATATAAAGACATTAAGGTTCCAAGTATAGTCAGGCTGTTTATGGAATGGTAAGTTGGTCAAACAGATGTAAAGAATTCAAGAAGGCTAGTTAGACCAATGAAGCTCTGGCTTTTCGTTTTTTTAAAGGAAAAACAAGGAATGGTAAGGAGTTGTATTACTATAACATTTGAAATTGAACTAGTTTGAACAGATAAAGGAATGATTAAGGAATATGCCACACTATCACAGGTAGATCAGGGAATGATGGTAACTAATGTTTCAACATAAACCAAGGAATGACGAGTTGAAATACAATGTACACAAGGTAATGGAAGATATATCTTCTTCAAAGATGTTATAGTAAACAGCAGATGGACCTTATCTAACACAGATCATTACAAATTCCAGAAGAGTTCAGAATATGTTTCCTTCACTGAACCAACAGAGATGCTTTTCACTGAGGTATAACAAACACTTTGCACTTGTCTCTGCAGCTACTCATTGGCAACAACAAGCAGTGAAGGTTGGAAGTAGTTTCTTGAATCCATCAGTAACTTGTCAGTGTGATCTGGAAGTTAAAAAAATAAACATTTTATAATAAAACAATTTTTTCACTCAGCACTTCATTATTTTGAGCAGAAAAAAACATTTATACTGTATTGAAGATTTTTTCATGATTCAGAAAGTAATTTATATAATAGATGTATTTCGACAGTTTAACCTTATTTTGACATTAAAAAGAAACATTTGAAATGCTTTTTTGTCATATACACTTTAACAACATATCTTGTTCCAGCCAGTGCTCCACAACTGGTGTTACAAAGGCCATGGTATGTAATATCCTGCCCGTTAGAGTAGGCCACTAAGTGGTGACAGCAGGTTTCCTCTCTCTATATCTGTGTGGTCTGACAGTAAATAAAATGTGTTGAGTGGATCGTTAAATAAAACATTTCCTTCCTTTCTTTAGCAATATATCCAACATCATTCTGTTCCCTTTTAGCAATAAGTCATTCATGACATCATTTTTCTCTTGATGTCCTTCAAATTTCTTCAGTCTTCCTCTCCACTTTGGCAACTACTAGTTTAGACAATATAATATTTATTCACTTAAAACAGACTGTAAACATGTTATATAAACAACTACCTTGTGTTACCTTAAAGTTGTTACAGATGATACAAGAACGAAATTATGTTAAAAATAAGCTACGGGTAATTGAAAAACAAACCACTGCAGACATTACTGTTGCAAACGAACATACAAAAGTATTTAGTTACAGTGTTGCTCTCTCACACACACACAGGAAATGCTAACTACAATCATCACCATTCAGATATTTCCATTATGTGCTTTTGCGTACTGTCTGGCACTGATGCAGATAATTAGAGGCATATTGTACATTGACATTTTAAATCACAGTATTCATTATTGTAATGTTATGCTAGTGTCAGACTACCAACTGTCATGATACAGTTGACCAACTAACGACTTCTATGACTGTCCAGTTGTTTACTCTGAGCACTCTTTACAAGTCAATTATTATTGTATACAACACCTATGACTAATTAGCTGTTAATCTGAGTGCACCTGTAGTTAGTTGAGAGTTGGGGAAATCACTATGTAATTGTTGAGTTGGCTAACTTTGTCATGACAGTTGATAGCATTAGTATAATGTGTTCCTACTGGCATGGGCCATATACAGTCAGACCTCATTACAAGGACCACATTCGTCCGTGGGTCATTGTGTTGTTATATTGAAATAGTCATCATATCAAAATTGCCATGATAAAACTTTTGTTTCATTTAATGACACCACTAGAGCACATTGATTTTTTAATCATCAGCTATTGGATGTTAATAGTAGCAAGGGATATTTTATATGCATCATCCCACAGACAGGATAGCACATACCACATCATTTAAAATACCAGTCATAGTACACTGACTGAAATGAGAAATAGCCCATTGGGCCCAATGATGGGGATGGATCACAGATCATTATTAAATATTAAGTGTATTATTATTAATTATGGCACATTCACTGTCAAACTAATCGATTGGCATTTATTTCATTTACAAAATGTTATAAAACTAGCAGACTTGATTGTTCAAAGTTAATCCTTTAATTGAATGAGACTAAAGACTTATTTTCAAAAGCAATATATTGGTAACTTGGACATCATGTGACACTGTTGGCTGGTGACGAAATTAAGGATGACAAACAGCTGTGTGTACTTCCAACATGCTACGGCATCTGCTATTATGTAATGTCGTTGTAAAGAGGTGTTTTGAGATGTCGGATGCACATTTGTTTCCAATTGCTTTTGTGTCGGAAGATGTGAATTCCGGAGTAATGAACAGAATAACATTGATGTACATTTGTTCCTGACAATTTGTGTTTGGATGGTGTAAATGTTGTAGTACTGATGGACATTTTAATAGCTGTATTTGTTAAAGCATATATTAGTTTTACATTTTATGTAGCCTAATCATTTACATCTTTGGGATCTTTGGGACTGTATGATCTTGATATGCAAACATCTCTTCAAACTAATTTTCATATTTGTGAAAAATTTTTATAAAAATTCCTTTTAAAATATTTTGTTTGTTTGTTCTAAATATTTATTTATTTTGTTTATTTATTTATTTATTTTTGTTTGTTTGTTTTATTTATTTATTTTATTTGTATTTTTTTTTAAACTATTGAATAGAGGAATTTATTATCACTGTGTATAAAATCAATTTGTATGTTTGATCATGAGTATTAAATTGTAATGTAATGTAATGTGTTGTAACATTATTCTAATATGGAAGGTAGTACTAATTGAATGGACGGAAATGTTTTATTTAACAATGCACTCAACACTTTTTATTTATGATTATATGGCATCAGACTACACAGATATTGAAAGAGCAAACCCAGTGATGCCGCTTCATGGGCTATTCTTTTCGAGTAGCAGCAAGGGATCTTTTATATGCACCATCCCACAGACAGGGTAGTACAGATCACTGTCTTTAACATACCAGTTGAGGTGCACTAGCCGGAATGAGAAATAGCCCAATGGGCCCATCGATGGGGATCGATCCCAGACTGACCGTGCATCAAGCAAGTGTTTTACCACTGAGCTACGTCTCATCCATGGAAGCCAGGGGAAGTGCAAGATATGTGTATGCAGTGGTTCCATTTGTTGCTTAAAACAAAAGATCACAAATGGACCACATAATTACATATTCAGGTACTAATGAACAAACTGCTTTCTGCCAAATATCACTGATTACATATCATTTACTAAACATGATGTCACCTTGTTTATTATCAAATTATTTACACACACCATATTCATGTTAGGTATGATGAATTTCACATTTGTGCCGTAACACCATGGAATCACTGAAATAACCACACCATGGAATCGATAGAATAACTTGGACACATACATCACTCACACACACACACAGGTTATGTTGATGGGTTGATGCATATTCCCAGAATCCCAGTCTGCCATACAAAAACCAAGGCCATGTGTATTTACATCTGAGCTTTGGATTCTTGTGTTCCGTTTGCATCAATCATCCTCAAATGAAAATCAATAATGCATTAACTTTTTTATATTTTAAAATAATTTAGGGCTAAAGAAAAAATATGTAAAAACCTGTGTAATGCAGCTACATACCAAAGCTTATTAAAAAAAAGTGGCGTCTAAAGGTAGGTGGGTGGTTAGTACAGGTTTGTTTATAATGTATATACAAATGTATGTACACATGTATGTTAATAAGTGGGAAGAATAGTAAGGTAAAACTTTGTTTGTTTAATTATACTAGAGCACATTAATTTTTTTAATTATAAGCTACTAGATGTCAATAATTGGGGGGAGGGAGGGCTTTTCAAAGTTTTAGAAAAAACCCACTACATCTTTCTATTAACAACAAGTGATAGGACTGCACATACCATGTTTTTTAAATTTAGCAATTGTTGAGGCAATGGATGGCAATGGGAAAACCCCAATCAGAGAATATAGTCAACGTAAGTGGTGTTCTACAAAGTGAGCTGGCACCACCCCTGAATGGCAAGATGACCTGTAGTAGATGATTTGGAAGAATATGGTACGGTCACCCGTGGCTTGGCTATATAATATAGATGAGTTTATATTTTAAAATCAAGAACATATTTCTGCAATTTCATCAAACAAAAGTTAAAAGTTTATTTTGTTTACTGACACCACTAGAGCACATTGGCTAATAGATGTGAAACATTTGGTTATTTTGATATGACATATGGTAAAATCTGTCAGAAGAATTATCAGACATGTCAGACTTTTCATCTGACAGCTTCCACTCATTGCTTAATAACATTTATCTAACGAAGATATATCAGGAACAGTTGTCTGGCTGCTTTTAATCCAGGAAAAATACTGCTGTGCCAAGAACTTTAAAATGCTGGCCATCAATATGAAAACAGGTTTGTATGCAAATATCACACTTACCGGAAATGAAAACTGCCTCAGTGTCTTCTGATTTATTGGCACCAACACCTGATATTAAATAATTTATTGTATGACAGAATTGCAGAGATGTCTGCCAGGCTTAAAACTTGACTCCAGAGACTAGTATGGGGATACATAGACATACTGCATCAGTCTACTTGTCGGCATATTGTACTAGTCTACTTGTCAGCATACCGTACTAACCTACTTGTTGGCATACTGTACTAGCCTACTTGTTGGTATACTGTATTAGTCTACTTGTTTGCATAATGTACTAGTCTACTTGTTTGCATAATGTACTAGTCTACTTGTCTGCATACTGTACTAGTCTACTTGTCTGCATATTGTACTAGTCTACTTGTTTGCATATTGTACTAGTCTACTTGTCGGCATATTGTACTAGTCTACTTGTCAGCATACCGTACTAGCCTACTTGTTGGCATACTGTACTAGCCTACTTGTTGGTATACTGTACTAGTCTACTTGTTTGCATAATGTACTAGTCTACTTGTTTGCATACTGTACTAGTCTACTTGTTTGCATAATGTACTAGTCTACTTGTCTGCATACTGTACTAGTCTACTTGTCTGCATACTGTACTAGTCTACTTGTTTGCATAATGTACTAGTCTACTTGTTTGCATAATATACTAGTTTACTTGTCTGCATACTGTACTAGTCTACTTGTTTGCATAATGTACTAGTATACTTGTTTGCATACTGTACTAGTCTACTTGTGAGCATAATGTACTAGTCTACTTGTTGGCATACTGACTGTACTAGTCTAGTTGTTGGCATATTGTACTAGTCTACTTGTCAGCATACCGTACTAGTCTACTTGTAGGCATATTGTACTAGTCTACTTGTCAGCATACCATACTAGCCTACTTGTTGGCATACTGTACTAGCCTACTTGTCAGCATACTGTACTAGCCTACTTGTTGGCATACTGTACTAGCCTACTTGTCTGCAGAATGTACTAGCCTACTTGTCAGCATACTGTACTAGCCTACTTGTCGGCATACTGTACTAGCCTACTTGTTGGTATACTGTACTAGTCTACTTGTCAGCAGAATGTACTTGTCTACTTATCAGCATACTGGAATAGCCAGCTTGTCAGCATATTGGACTAGCCTACTTACTGGCATATTGTACTAGCCTACTTTTCAGAATATTGTACTAGTCTACTTGTTTGCATATTGTACTAGTCTACTTGTCGATAAACTGAACTAATCTACTTGTCAAAACTGAACAAAAATCATAACAGATGAGTTCAGAAATATAACTACCAGTCTGAATTTTGAACTTTTTAAAATTCAAATAAAGGATTTATTTTCTGTTGAATCAATTACATTATAAGCAGAAATTGTAATGAAAAAACATCTCAAGATATTTAGTTTTATAGAATGGTGGCATACATTGTGATGCCAGGTAAAAGTTTAGTCGAAATTCTGGTAACTAATAAATTTTTGGTTGGTACTGATCTGGCAGACTAATTAGATATTTTCCTCTTCTCAACCCCTGCATATATAAACAATTCACAGATCAATTAAGGTCAGGTTGGGAGGTAGCCCAGTGATACGGCTCTTGTCTGGTGCCATGTCAATCTAGGATCGATCGCAGTCAGTGGGCCCACTGGACTATTTCCCATTCCAGCCAGTGTACCATAACTAATACATCAAAGTATGGTATATGCTATCCTGTCTGTGAGATGGTGCATATAAAAGATCTCTTACTACTAATGGAATAATGTATAAAACTATAATAATGTCAAAATTAGCCTATGATTAATGAATTAATGTTCCCCAGTGGTGTTGTTAAGCAAAACAAACTAACTTTTACACTTTAATACATGTCAGTTTAAACTACAGTATGTGTATATGATTTGGAACATACAGCACACACCTGATACATGATCAATCTAGGATCAATCCCCGTCAATGGGCCCATTGGGTTATTTCTCATTCCAGCTAGTGCTCCACAAACTGGTGTAACAAAGGCTATGATATGTACTGTCCTGTATGTAGGATAGTGCATTGTTGCTAAGTGAAAAGAATAGCCCATGAAGTGGTGATAGTGGGTTTTCTCTCTCAATATTTGTGACGCTATATCACTATAAATAAAATGTGGTGAGTGTGCCGTTATATAAAACATTTTCTTTTGATATGGAATAATAATATATTAAGGTGACCCACACTGACCTATGCTTAATTAATGTAGGTTCAGTAAATGACAGTGAAGAATTTAATGAACTTTTGAATATTGTTCTGAACGTGTACGTAAAACCCTTTGGACTTGGACTTGACTTGGACTAGTTTTTAGTTAAAGCCATTATTGTATGTTAGTAAGGGATAATCATATGACTGCTGATTTCCTGCAGAACGTGACTGATCCTTGCGAAATTGTATTGGGTAAATTCTGTTTTTCCCCCATCAAAACGCGATGTACGCCAATTAAAAAAGCAATTTTTACCGAAAATTAAAAATGGATATATCGCATTTTGCGCCTGAACATGTAAACCCGACACATGCTACATGTATATTGTGTTGCCATGAGATAGTAAGTATGTGATAATAGTTTTATTCTTTGAATTCTACAAATGTCTCCTTGATGACTTCGACCTTAGCAAATGATGAGTATAGTATGTAATGGTTGAATTTTAAAGTGACTACGAAAAGAAAATAGGTGTTTGTTAAATATTTAATACCATTAAATCACAATGATTTATTAATAATCTATTACTGGATGTCAAAACTTGAATTAAATTTTATATAATTTTGTCATTGCTACATTTTTCTATTAGCAACAAGGGATCTTTTATATGTAGTTTCCCATACATAGCATAGTACATCCCACAAGCTTTGATGTACCAGTTGTGGGGAACTGACTATGATTGGGTGGAATTAACATCCATTGATCCAATGATATACTGAACCTCAGCCTTGCACCCTATCACTGAGTTATACGTTCCAAACTATAGAAGTCTACATACAGTCTATATAATACAGATCTTGATGCTAGTATTTTGACCACAAATGTTCCTTTCAGAATTTATCTGCTAGCAACTGACCATCATGTTTGACGTCAAACACAATTATTGGCCTGTCAAATAATATGGGAATGATCCCTGGAGATATTCTCGATAATACCATCAAGACATATAACACCAATAAAGAAATTGTGAAAATGTAACTAGAGAGTGCTCGAGCACCACGCATGGGTTAAAGCCTCCAGGTACTTCAGCACAATGGTGTGTCTATACTCCGAGAGAACGCGATGCACACAAAATCTGTAATTATTTCATTCGTTATTCGATTGCTATACTTGCCAACAGCAAACCATTCTCCACAGCCAAGAAATGGTTTTGGCACTGCAAAACACTCGACACATTGTTTCAGGGTTTTTGGAAAGCACACAGAAGAAAAAGATCAGTGCTGTAAGACTATAGTGGCATATTTACATGAGTGGTGCTTGCTATTGCTGAATGGCCTAGTGTATGAGCTAACTGAGTCCTGAAGGCAGAGTATTTTATCCATCAACTTGTGATCAGCAGAAGTGCTAAACTCCCTGGACATCAATGTAATGAACACTTAATGGAATCATTACAAGACATTGCAATCAGGCTTAGCTCTATACAATATGGGGCGGGATTTATCTCAGTCAGTTGTGTGCTAACTTGGATCCATTCAACTGATTGGACTTTTCTCATTCCAACCAGTGCACCACAGCTGGTTGAAGATCGTGGTATGTGCTTTCCTGTCTGTGGGAAATATGCATATAAAAGATCCACCTAATGTTTGACATTCAATAACAGATGATTAATTAATCAATGTGCTCTAGTGCAGCTCTCAAACTTAACAGCGGCACCAACAGCAATTGCCATTGTTGAGATATAACTTGCCGTAGGCAGGGAGCATTACCGATCGAACTTTTGTGCTGTTGGTAAAGCTCCTCAACAATGAGAAAATATATACACCAGGAACCTAATTCACTAAACTTTCACAACTTTGTGATCTCTTGCAAAGAGGGTGCTTTGTTGTCTAGCAGAGCCTAAAATAGCTTTGTGAATTAGGCCCCTGGTGTACATTATGTTACAGTTTTTAATATTTGCATATTTTAAATATGTCTTCATACAGCAAAATAACCTTTCAGTCAAGTTTATTTGCTGTAAAAGTCACTTTAAAAAAAATCAAACAACCATTTATATATATGTCCTAACTTTATATATTTATTTGTTTATTTAGCAGAAGAAACTTCCTTTCCAAGAGATTACAATTTTTACAAAAGTGCAGTATTGCAACATCTTTTACTTTTCTTTTTACCAATGAACAAAACATAAGACAGGTTTCTGAGAATTTTGTTTTACATCCCTGTATACCAAGCCAACCTAAAAAAATAATTACCAAGCTGTTGTTGTATAAACATCATTGCCTTCCTAATTAGCTATTATAGGTACGGTACTATAGTTATCTGGTTTCTTACTTTTTTCTTGCCAGTACCTTAATGATAAAACCTTGACAGAATGGTCCCAATGCAAAAAAAAACAACACTCAAGATATACATAATTAATGAGAAAGTGTGGGTGGAGTTACATTCTGCTGATAATTGTTACAAGAGAAAGTCAAAGAGTTGCTGTGTCATTATTTTTCAATGTAATAATTTTTAAAAGATAAATTTAAAAACTAATTGATGTAGTATTAAATGGTGATTGAGTGAAGTTGTATATATGGTTAAGGACCACACAGATATTAAGGTAAGAAACCCGCTGTTGACACTTCATGGGCTACTCTTTTCAATTAGCATCAATGTATCTTTTATATGTATCACCCCACAGACAGGATAGCACATATCATCATTGCCTTCCTGATTAGCTATTATAGGTACTATAGTTATTTGGTTTCTTACTTTTTTCTTGCCAGTACCTTGATGATAAAACCTTGACAGAATGGTCCCAGTGCAAAAAACACTCAAGATATACATAATTAATAAGCAAATGTGGGTGGAGTTACTTTCTGCTGATATATGTTACAAGAGTAAGTCAAAGAGTTGCTGTCAAGAGCTGGAAGAAATCTTACTAATGGCTTTGACATGAATTATGAATACTGATAACAAATAATTTGTTATCAGCAGCCATACTAACATACAACAATAAAAAATTTGACTCTTTATAATGGCATTAAAGTCATCACACAGACACAAAGAAGACTTTGCCTTGGTGGTGTTGTGGTTAAGCCATCAGACTACAGGCTAGTAAGTACACGGTTCGCACCCTGGTACCAGCTCCAACAGCGAGCAAGTTCTTAAGGGCTCAATTGGTACTAACCACAAACCATCTAACAATTAACCCATTGTTCTGGACAGCCCAGATAGCTGAGGTGTGTGCCCAGGACAATATGTTTGAATGTTTATTGGATATAAGCACGAAAATAAATTGAAATCAACTTAAATTAAAAAATGTGACGAGTTAAAATATTTCTGGTTTTTATTAAGAGGCAGAAGCAGGATTTGTTGTTCTAGAGATAGAATGCAACTATATTTAATTCCTGTGATTAAGATAATGTCTACCAGAAAAAAACAATTTTTTAACAAAATATGAAATAAGTTCAACAAAGAAAGTGTTGTGAAGAATTAAAAACTCAATTACAGAGGCTGTACATTAACATGCAATATATGTGTTTATATTTATTTATTTTAAAAAGCATTTACAAAGCATTAAAATCATTTACATAATGTTTAGAAAAATATACTCTTGTTGCAATATTGAACAGGCTGTTAAAACTGCTTTGTGCTAAGTCGTTTAGCACAAAGCAGTTTTAACAAACTGTCCAACAGGCATAGATTGTGTTTTGACAGAACTGTTTGTGATATTGCTGTTATACTAACATCAGCATAGTTTTATGGCAGACTCCAAATTTTAGAAATTGGTGTGTATGGCATTTTGGAAATGAACTCTACATTTGTTTTTCAATGTAATATTTTAAAAAAAACTAATCAGTGGCGATTGAGTGAAGTAAATTAACACTTTTAAGCAGATGTAGCTCCGGAAGGAAGTGTTTTATTTAATGACACACTCAACACATTTTATTTACAGTTATATGGCGTTGGATACATGGTTAAGGACCACACAGCTATTTAGGTAGGAAACCCACTGTTGACACTTCATGGGCTACTCTTTTCAATTAGCATCAAGGTATCTTTTATATGCACCACTCTATATACAAAATAGCACATACCATGGCCTTTGATGTATGAGTTGTGGTGCACTGGCTGGAGCAAGAAATAGCCCAACTGATGAGGATTCATACCAAAATGTGCACTGTAACATTGATCTACGTCTCGCCCCTCATTCAGTGGCAGAGTGTTTGTCATATATTGATACTGAGAACCAGAAATAATTCAATGGGTATTTCACCAATATTTCCATATAGAAATGATATATCATATACATAAAGTGAGCGGACAAATGAGACATTGGTAACAACTGTAACTGAAAAACGTTGGCATTTAAATCAGGGTTTTTTTAAAATAAAATGTTCAAACAAAGAGCAACTTTTTTTCACAATAAAAAAAAATATTTCAACATGACTTATTGAGACATTTAAAAAACGAAGAAGAAAAAAAATAGACAGAAAACAAGAGTTGATTTTATAGGGACACCAGTACAGGAAATGCACATGCAAATTTTTTTTTAAGCAAAGCTGTTTTTGCAATGAACACCCAAATTATATGCTTTTTTCTTCAAATGTGCTGTGCCACTGCTGTCCTGTATGCCATAAATTAAAGATTCTTTGTTGATACATCTATTTGGTAGCAGTGGACTAATGGCATAGTCAGCAACACGTTTTGTCTCTCACTATAAAAAAGTAAAGCTCGCTTTGTTTAACAACACCACTAGAACACATTGATTTATTAATCATCAGCTATTGGACGTCAAACATTTGGTAATTTTTGATAATATTTATATATACCGGTAGTTTTATAGAGGAAACCCACTACATTTTTCCATTAGTAGCAAGGAATCTTTTAAGTGCACCATCACACAGACAGAATCTCTCACTATAATGACAAATTGCAATCTACCACACAATCTCTTCTTTTCATTACAGACATTTTTATGAATACGATTTTTTTATCAAGCAAAACCTAGACTGGCAGATCAGTAAAAGAAGTTATTAAATTTGTGCTGCCACATGTCAATAAAATTAATTTAATTTACATCCCTCTGCCATCGGCACTAAGTTTGTTCACTGGTTAGCCAAGTCCATTGGATCCGTCACAAAACGTCAGGCACAATTTCCAGCCTTCAGACACACTGGAATAATTTGAAAGTTGTGAAATTGTTTTATTGGCAATCATTGGAGATTTCTCTATGTACAAGAACTGCACAAAATAAAGCACTTTCAGACATTTGGTAAATAAAGGACAATAATGCACATTGGACAGCTTCACCGATTTCTTCGTCTCTCTGAGGAATAGAGTGGGCAAATGGCGTTCCTACAGTACTTTGGAGACACATGTCAGACGGTCGTACCTTGGAATCAATACCTAGGTGCCACTGTTACAAACACAGTCTCAAAAAGTGACAGTTTAATAGAGAAAGAATACACTGACAATGACAGATCTAGCTGTCATTTGCCATTTTTGACCATTCAGTGTAGGATTAGTAGCGGTATGGACTCATTTAATAAGAATTGATTTTATTTATTTTGAGAGAGATGACAAAATGTCTGATATAAGTGTAGTGGTTAAGTCACAGAGTTTGAGACTGGTAGGTTATTGGTTCATATCCCAGTTAGTGTACAATGTAATAATGTTCCATAGTGTTTCCTTCCACAGTTCAGTTATCCAGGACATCTGGATGCAAACACACAATAAAATGGATGGATTGATTGTGTGTATGTATATGTGTTTGTGTTGTGTTGTGTTGTGTGTGTGTTGTGTGTGTTGTTTGTGTGTGTGTGTGTGTGTGTGTGTGTGTGTGTGTGTGTGTGTGTGTGTGTGTGTGTGTGTG
>JAECMU010047049.1:0-13625 GCA_016106625.1 Dracogyra subfuscus | reverse complement strand
GGATGTTAATGTTGTATGTGGTCAAACCGGCCTTGGTAGCACAGTGATTAAGTCAGGCTCCAACCCAGAGCGAGTTCTTGAGTTCTCAAGTTCTCAGTGAACTACACCCTCTTCTCTCTCTCTCACTAACTACTAACCAACAACTAACCCACTGTCATGGACAGACAGCTGAGGTGTGCCCAGGACAGCATGCTTGAACTTTAATTTGATCTGAGCACAAAAATAAGTTGAAATGTAACATATTTTGTCATTTTAGCACTAATGGTAGAGAAATAGTTCATTAGGTACAATTAACATCATAATATCATGTAGATTTACTAGATAGTGTTATATAATCACATTTATGATGATGTAATTAGCTTTTGATAAAGGTTAGGTACAAAATGCCTTTAAATAAAGCACTTCTAATAAAACCAATAAAATTCATACACTTAAATATTCATAAACTGAATGTCAGTAGAATGAGCACATACATGTACGTAATATATTCAAAAACAGTAGGGGAATCTGAAATATTAATGTTAATATCAACTATATAACTAAACTGAACATACGTTTTGATCACAGGCATCCTAGTAAAAGAACGTTCAGGTTCAGGTCTGTTTATCAACACACCGAAACAGATTCCATATTTGCAGTTGCCCCATACACATGCGTGGGGTGTCATTCTTGATTTTGACAATTTCCAGGAACATCCATGAATCACTGTGGAACATTTCTATCAATCTTTTTCATTTTGTTGATCATTAAAAGAGTACTTCATAAAAAAGCTAAATTTGCTGAGGTGTGTAATTGAAATGACAGAATCTGGGTACATATACAGTTTTATTAAAACAAAATGTATCATAACAGTTGGTGACAACTAAGTGTAGAGGTAAAATTAGCTCAAGTTAGCTAACTTTTTGGTTCTCGATTTGGCCAGTTGGTTTTTCACATGAAGCACATAAACCAGTCTAGCATATGTTTTTCTGCTCAGGCTGGCTGAATTCAGCCCTGGTGTAGTTTTAATTTTGAATTTGTCTCCATAGACACAGTGACAACATCCAGTACAAAGCAGTTAAGTTTGTGGCTTTGTGGCTTTGTCAACAGACCTATGTTTGTGTTGGCAATCTTAGATAATTTGTCTTCAAGCCAATTTTGTTATAGCATGAACTCTAAAAGTTGACAGTAATACAGAATAATGTATATAATGGGTGTGTTTGAAGGGCAACAGGAGTTAACTGTATCATTAAAATATTAAGTGTCCTCACGGTGTATTTCCAGTGTGATGATGTGAGATATCTATATACTCAACTCAACAAAAAGGAAGGAACGGAAATGTTTCATTTAATGACAAACTCAACACATTTTATTTACGATTATATGGCATTGAACATATGGTTAGGATCACACAGATATTGAGGAAGGAAACCTCCTGTTGCCGCTTCATGGGCTACTCTTTTTGATTAGCAGCTAGGGATCTTTTATATGCACCATCTCACAGACAAGATAGCACATACTAGTACTTCGGCCTTCCATATACCAGTCATGGTGCACTGGCTGGAGTGAAAAATAGCGCAATGGGCCCACTGACGGGGATCGATCCCACACCGACCGTGCTTTACAACTGGGCTAAGTTGCGCCTTTCCCCAAAAAGGAATACAAGTATAATTTTCAGCTGTTCATTTAGGTTTTTTTAAAGTGACAGACACAGACCATAGTTTGTAAACACTATGAGGTATTAGAGCTGGGTGGGGTTTTTGATAATTGAAATTGGACATTACATTTTATTGTTTAGATTACCTGTTAATTTCCATACATCCGAAGTGGTTTTGATAATCCTGGAGTTTCTACTACCACAAAAAGCATTTTAAATTTATTTTAAAAACACTCATACATCATTACATGTATATGTATGTTTGAGAATTAACGATTATGGAGATTAGTTCAGAAGAAAGAAATGTTTTATTTAACGATGCACTCAACACATTTTATTTATAGTTATATGGTTAAGGACCACACAGACATTGAGAGGAAACCTGTTGTCGCCACTTAATGGGCTACTCTTTCCGATTGGCAGCAAGGGATCTTTTATTTGCGCTTCCCACAGACAGGATAGCACAAACCATGGCCTTTGTTGAACCAGTTAACGATCACTGGTCAGTGCAAGTGGTTTACACCTACCCATTGAGCCTTGTGGAGCACTCACTCAGGGTTTGGAGTCTGTATCTGGATTAAAAATCCCAAGCCTCGACTGGGATCCGAACCCAGTACCTACCTGTAGACTGATGGCCTATCCACTACGCCACCGAGGCCGGTGGAGATTAGTTCAAGTCTATTTTTAAGAGTATTTTCCTTTTTTAACGTCACAGACTCTTGTTTCACTCATACGTAACATTATCCAAATATGATACAGGTTTGTAGATTAACCAGGTTTAGTTTGGTATTCATTTTCTCCGCATCTTTAAGAAAGTATCAAAACATACTGAAATTCTTGACAGTTACAACTTGACATGTTGTTTATCTTTTCTTACAACTGAGTGTAATCAAGGAAACCGTTTCTAAAGGTTAGAAACTAACCACAACCCTTATTTGTATTTCTTTGGTAGACAGTATATAACAGTAAAATATGAACTGTACAACACAGGCGTGTGCTACAACAGCTTGCTCGGAATGTGCACGTTAAACCCTATGACATGACATGTACAACACTCAACTAGTTAAAGTGAATGAATGAATGTTTAATGACATTCATTGTTCTCTTTGACTATTTCTCACTCCAGCTAGTTCACCATGCCTGGCATATCAAAGGCTGTGGTATGTACTACCCTGTCTGTGGGATAGTGCATATAAAATATACCTGGCTGCTAATTGGAAAGAGTAGCTCATGAAGTGGCGACAGCGGGTTTCCTCTCTCAGTGTGTGTGGTCTTTAACCATATATATGTCTGATGCTATATAACCGTAAATAAAATGTGCTGAGTGGGTCGTTAAATAAAACATGTCTTTCTTTCCTTTTTTCTTTCCTTAACTACTAGTATATTGGATACAGCACAATTGAAGCATGGTTTTTGATTGTGTGTTAATAATTATGCTTTTCATTACAGAACATGAACTAACCGAAAATGCCAAGGGCTACATTTATATATATATTCCACAATAGATTAATTCACGGTGTGACGTTTTACCTAATAAGTCTATAGGTGAAAGGAATGCACTGCAGTACTGTTATGCTGTAAGCCAGACACACATTAGCATGTGCTGAGGTTAGGTAACCGGTTAATTGAGCAGAAGGATTGTGCTTTGAGGTTAATTAGCTTACAGGCCACTAGCCTGGCTTAATGTGTTTAAGGCTGATTGCTGCTAATTACCAATTAACCTGTAAGCTGGTGGGGCTGTCGCGGTTCATTGATCACCAGTGTGACAGCTGATTGGTTTAGAGGTGAATGTGGTTAGAATTGATTGGATTGCAGGGTGTGTGATGGACGCTAATTGGGCTGACAAGACAACGAGATATTCAGATCCCTGTCTGGGGTGATTGCAGTCAGTGACAAGTGAAACTAGAGTACTAGTCACTCGGTGTCATTGAGAATGGTCACTGTTATAAGTAGCACACCATTTGTATCATTGTATCAGAATATCCTATATACAGTTACATGCAATACAAATATTAGTGAGTCTGTGAACGTTATATTGCTGGTTTTATAGTCTGACTTCTAGCTTCATTGTGTAAGTATATGTGACACATTTACATTATTGATTTTTTAAATATATATACATGTATATAAACTCTGTTCATGTGTTAAATATGAACCTTTTTTTTCAAAACAGTTTTCTTTGTAATGGATAATAATTATGTTTGCCTTATTTGGTGATTTCAATTTGTTTTTTTATTTTATTTTATTTTACAATCAGTTATTTTATAGTGTCACAAGTGTAAATTATGATTATAATACTGTGTAGTGGACAACTAATGTGTCTAAAGAAAGTTTTGACTTTGCACACAAATTTAAAAACAAAAAGCAACTGTTAGGCAGTGTTAGCTGTAGACTGAAACACTTGTGAAGATATAGCTGTTATTCATTATGTAACTGAGGGAAGGGCATAGCTCAGTGGGTATAGTGATTGTCTGAGGTGTGCACTGTGTTGTAGGATCAATTCCCTTCACTGGATCCAATTTAAAAAAAGAAAAAATCCAAATGTATATTACTGGCAGTGCTCATTAAGTTGAGCAAAACCCTTTGTGTGTAAAGTTGTGAATTTAGTAAATTAGGCCACAAATGCTGTATTTTGTTAATGACTACTACATGAATCAGTGTATAACACATTACACTACACCACATACATGTACTTCACTGGAACGTGACGGTCAAAAACCTTTTTCTCAGAGATTTAAATTAACAGCTGCTGTTAGTTTTATATGTGTATTTAATTATAAGCTGTACACAAATGTACCTAATTTTCCACTGAAGTGAAAATTATGGTTTAGTTAACACCAAAGGGTATCTAGTTTATTCTGCCATTTTTATTGTAATTGCAGCATCTTGTTTCATTATCTGCTGTGATAATCGAGACTGCTCCATAGCTAGAAATGTCATTAAATAGACAAACACTGGGGCAGCTTTTATGTCCACCATAAACACTGACCCAATAAAAGTGGTATTTTTAGCAGGGTGTAAACTAGGTCTAAATTGAAAGCCCAGTAAAACAAAATGTCAAAAAGAAACTAATAATAAATTTTTACAATGTTTATCCTGTCCACAATTAATCCATAGATGTAGGTGAAAGGCAATATGTCATAAAAGGTCTTTCATTGTTTAAAGAGACATACCCTAGTTTTTAAACACTAAGGCATCTTTTTTACTATTAGAGCCATTTATTATCGTACTTTACTTATATTTTATTGTTTATATTATCCATTTCCATACATTCGATGTGTTTTTGGTCATCCTGCTGTTTTTAATATTACAAAAATTCATATTTCATATTTTTTAAAATGCACATGCGTCTGATAAGTAACAGTTATGCAGTTGTGTTTTAGTCTAGTTTCAGAAAGTATTTCAACATTTCAAACTCACAGACTCATGTTTCACTCAGTTGTAACTTTATCCAAATGTGTTACAAGTTTGTAAATTAACTAAACTTAGTGTTAATTTTCACAGGTTAACACTAGGGTATGTCCCTTTAACACTGTGCAACATAAAACTGATGTAAATGGTATTAAAGTTTGTTTTGTTTAAAGACACCACTACAGCACATTGATTTATTTATCATCAGTTTTTGGATGTCATACATTTGGTAATTATGACATATTGTCCTAGAGAGGAAACCCACGACACAATTTCATCAGTAGCAAGATATCTTTTATAAGCACCATCCCACAGACAGGATAGCACATTCCACAGCTTTTATGTAGCTGGAAAAAGAAATGGCCCAGTGGGTCAATGCCACTGACTACACATCTGACAATCCTGTACCTACATCCCACCCTCTGTAAAAAAAACCCCACTACTGTCACATGCATGAAACTCAAATTACCATTTAAAAACGTGATTATTTGCCAGAAGTATATGCATTTTACGTGCACATTCCCACAAATGGATGGTACAAACTGTGTCCTTTAATATATTAAATATGTGTTGCCATATTATAAGACAGCTTGTCAGTTTTAAGATTCAGCAATTTCTTATGCAAGTTCTCAATAAGGACCTTTTCTTTTTTAGCGGTTTAAGCTTTAGTTAATTGTTAACAAATTATAAGCCTACTTATGTGTTAAAACCCTACATAAAAATCTGTAATAGCTTTAACTCTTTATAATCATAACCAAAAGTAGCAAAATAATCACCTGGCATTATTTTCTTTTTAAACTTCTCAAGCATATCTCTCTCCACCTCCACCCCCACTAACTATCCACTCAATATAATTAATTTAGGAATATAATTGTCAAGAACATTTAACAGTTCTTAATTAATACTTCTTTCTAAGAATATTGAGTTAATCAAGTGTTTATTAGCACAATTCTACTTTATTTATATGCCTGATACCACTTTGATGGTGATCATTATTATTATTACCTCTTGGGCTATTCTACTGGGGAATCTAAAGAGACAGAGCGGTCATCTGGACCAATTATTGTGTTATGTTTACACCACCACTTAAACTTTACCGGACAGTTTGAGATGACCATCACTGAATAGGGACAAAGAAATAAAAATCTCTCCAGGACTTTTACAAAGCATCCATGAAAATTCTGCTGCCTCTTGGTTTGTCATTACTTGAACAATAAAATTAATATCCTGGCCAAGTTAATTGTTTGTCCTGCAGGCAGATATATCGGCCATTCATTATGTCTGACTCATGCCCCAAGGCTGATGAATCATAACCTCCCATTGTCTTTAATGAGATAAGGGAAAGCCAACAAGCGGTATCGGATTACCCAATCACAGCTTTGTTTACATAACATGGGTGGAGAATTGTAGAGTCATCGGCCAATCATATCATTAGTTATTCATGTCACCAGATGTCTTCCTATCAGTTATTTTCATTTACTCTGCAAATACTATACAGTTTCATGTAGCTAACAATAGAAAATTAGTTAAATATTTAAATAACATTGCTGTGTGTCTACACGCTACAGGGAATTTTGAATTGAACAGAATATTAATTACTTAGAAGTTTCTTTTTTAAGATTTAAAAAAAGAAGTTTTTATATGTGTGTGAATGTGTTGTATGAAAGTGTGTATTAAAAAAATATATACATTCACAGAATCACTATCTTTCACTGTTCACTATCTATTACTGTCATACAAACACTGTTCAGTGGCATAGGAAGATGACAAAAAGTGTGTGTGTGTGTGTGTGTGCACCACTTTGATATTTACATACTTTTACACTATTATAAAGCATATAAAGTAAAATATCTGAGGGGGGGGGGGGAGGGGGCACATTTCTCCTGGAGTGGGGCAGTTAATTGTATCTGTGAAGTAAACAAAATAAACAATAAAATAACATTGCTGTGCATCTGCAAGAAAACAAAAACAAATCCCTAGGTAAAGCAAAAATAAAGGAGGAGTTTAAATTGCTTGGTGATATTGCAACTTGTTATTTTGTGCACTCTGTTCCCATGTGGAATGTTTAAATGTAATACATTTTATCTTTAACTTTATCTTATCTTATTCATCCCTACCCCCAACATCCACCCCTTTGTCTGTCTGTCTGTCTGTCTGTCTGTCTGTCTGTCTCTCTGTCTCTCTCACTTTTTCTTTCCACATCCTTCGAAACCACCCTCACCCATCATCCATACCTTCCATGTCCTCCCATGTGTTGAAATAACCATATTATTTTACACACCAGATAGTCGCATCTTAAAATGTGCTTAGAATATGGTAAATTTTTTCTTTACTTTCTGTTCACCAGTTAACCTGTGTTTGGTATGCTCTTGTTTTGTATTGTAGACAAGCCTTCACATACCATACTCTCGTCTTCACAACCAGTTTTATGAATGAAATTTCAAAGTATGATTCACCAGATTACCCGACAGCTATAACTTGTACCATAGAGGCCAATATGTCTGCCTACATGCTGTCAGCATCCGTGTTTATTAGTTTAAATATGCATCAGGAAATTAATGTTTTAGTAAAGGTAAAATTAACAGATCAACATGTGAAACATGTTACATGTTTTACACAAGTTTGGAATTTGTTTTATACTTGGCACTAGTTCAAAAAGTAAAATCTAAACTATATGAATAACATAGTGAGTAATTTAAATAAGATCTGATATGTTACAGAAACTATCTGTCAGTATATCACTAGAAACAACTACAAATTTGACAAATAATTTTCAGAATTTTGTTTAGACCTCACATAAAAATAGTTCCATCATGACTGAAGATATTAAAAAGATAACCAGTAATCATTCTGGCACCCCCCAAACCCTTCCCCGAAACAAAACAGAACTAAAGGAGATGGAAAAAAAAACCTGAGGGAAAAAAAAAAAAAAATTTAAAAAAAGAAAGAAAAAAGAAAATAAAGAAGAACAAAACTGACCAATTTGTGATTAAACACATTACTACTACAAAAATGTGTGTAATCCCAATTATTACTGTAGGTTATAACTGTTGCTGGTTGAATGTGCTAGAATATTTGGGTGTTGTAGCAATTGGATTACAATTGCTATTGTCCGTATTAAAGTGTGGGTGTTATTAATATATCTGTAGTCATATCCGATAGATCAAGAGACCATCATAAAACTCATCATTACAAAATACTATGGCATCCTCGTTGCTATTTCCTAAATGGGTTTAGTCAATAGGAACATTTCCATGTAGTATACTGTATATAAGTGTTAATATATATATATATATATAATATATATATATATACATACATATCTCTGTGATACTCATACATGGATAGGAATTTTACTTTCGTGCATGTACATGTATTTGCATCATTTCCTGGATTGCAGTAACACAAAAGTGACTAGGTTTCATACATTATTTTTTTTATTATTACTTTGCTCAGTCATTACATCAGAACAGTTAGATGAAAGTAGATATTTACCTCAATAATCGTGAGTATTAATTAGTGGGTATTATTTAGTAGCGAAAACATCTTGATCCTTTATGAAATATTTATATATAAATATATGTAACTGAACATAGCATATACACATTGAACTGACTAGTTTTTTAACTTTAAATATAATGTATCTCAAGCAACTAGATTAGTCCGACCTCCAGTTGTCTTTTGAAGTCCTTGGTGTTGGCTGCAAAAACATAAAATGACAATTAAAATAGTTTATGATGGGGTGGATTTTAGCACAGTTCTTTCCAAAAGTACTTTTGATTGTAAATATGTGTCATACTTTTGATTGAAACCATTAGTAATTTCTTTGTGCAGTGTACTGTTGGCAGATATGGAATATTTATAAATAGTAACATCTTATCTTTAGGTTAATGTATTGGAACTGTCTATTATAGTATTACAGTCAAACCTGTATAAAGCAGCCATCAAATGCTTTATCAAAAATGACTTTTAAACAACAGGTAGCTGTTTAAAACAGGTTTCTTTATTTTCTTTTAATTGATTTGGGAGAATACAAATGTGGCCTCTTGACAAAGGTGGCTGATTAACACAGGTGGCTACTAGTGCAGGTTTGACTGTAGTAACATATAGGTTAGTGAATTAAACTGCTTACAAAGGTGACAGATTAACACAGGTGGCCATTAGTGCAGGTTTGACTGTAGTAACATCTTATCTATAGGTTAGTGATTTAAACTGCTTACAATAGTACTAGTAGTAAAAACAGGTCAGTCTGTTGTGTGTACTATGAGCGTGTAGTTAAATGTAGGTCAGGTGTTACTAGTGTGTGTATTTGGGTTTGGTGATACACTGCCAGTTGTTGGAGGGCTGCTACATGGTGGTCCTCCATGCTGGGCGACTGCTAGGAATGTGAAGGTTCAGGCTGCTATCTGCTGAGTTGACACAACAGGTTGACGACCTGCGTCATGTAAGTAAAAGGATTACTCCTGGTTATCCACACATTAGCTAAGTGTTACGGTCGACCAGTTGATGATGGAGTCACAAAGGAAGAAGATTATTGTATTGTAAGATGATTGCCATGGAATTTCCATCAGAAATGGTACTTCAAGTTCATAGTCCAACAAGCCTTTACTGTCCACCCCTCTACAATGGTTTTGTCCTAGGATAAAATAACTAAGGAACATTTTGTTTCATGTAGACATTCCACCATTTGGAGCACCATTCACAAAATGTTGAAAATGTATTGGTCTCTGGTGAATGAAATGGATAAGATAACTGAGGTACTTTTTATTGCATTTAGACATTCGATCCACTAGCATTCACAAAATGTTGAAAATTAATGAAATTTCCTATCAGAAATAACACTTCAAGTTACAGACAGACCAGTACTATCCACCTCTCTCGCAATGATTCTGTCCTAGGATAAGATAACTAAGGTACATTTTGTTGCCTGTAGACATTCCACCATTTGGAACAGCTAGTATTCACAAAATGTTAAAAATGCATTGGTTTCTGGAAATATATAACCCACACCTGCACGAAGGATAGATTATTAAATGTACTTGAACCCCAAGTGAATCGGTGCATATTAAAAGAGATTCTGTTTGCTATTCCTGTAACATTCCAGTGACAAAGAGTACAGTTGAGAGGTGCATTTTACATTCCTTGTACATCACTATTCTATAAGAAATGACAGCAGTCTTTATCTTTAGGATTCATACATTGGAGAAAAAATTCCTTTAATCAATACAGTTGGATGTAACATTCAAAGACTGTTTAAGTACATGGGAGATAATTATTGCTGAATTGGCTGGATATAGGTGGAGTCCAAGTACACGTAGACAGGTACAATTATAAATGGTTCAGATTTCATTAGCTGTGGATAATGGTCAGATTTTCAATAAAATATTTAATCCTGGTCAGAGCTATGGTATCTCCAGTGACCGATCTTAATTGTAGCCAGATCTTGAATTATGGTTATTTTCACCAAAACCTCTTAATTCATCATGGAATTACATGCATGCGGTCCCTATGTTCAATATCATATCTTCTCCACTTGATGACCTTTCACGACCTCCACTCAAATCCAATTCTGCACCACGCTGGGGACTGGGGGCAGTTTGTCCCTTTTTCATTTGAGGCCTTTCTAATGAGACAATCTGACCAATCAAGCAAGATAAGTGAACGCCTGGGGGCCACCACAGTGGTCATCTGTGGTCCATTGAAATTGGCTGACCAGTGCACAGTGTCCAGTGGATGACTGGATCCATACAGTGAATGACCAGTGGGGGTGGACACTGAGGAATGCAGGCTTTGTTGGGCTGTGTGGTGATAACATGAATGAAAGAAAAGGGCCGATGCCATGGTGATGACATGAATGAAAGAAGAGGCTGTAAACTATAGGATGATGCTACATTTGTGTATGGTGATATGGTGTAACCGTGAATGAAAGAAGAGGCAGGAGAGTAGGGTGATGCTGTGGGCTGGAATGTCTGGACAAACAGAGTAAGAATCTATGTGTGCTGTCAGCCAGGTGTTCACAGAATACCACTCTCCATCTCACTGAACTCTGTGTGTTTCTAAATGTCACTAGGTACTGCAGGTGTACATGGGAACATGCACATAAGCATTAGCTGGTTTTATTTTCTTAATCTTTGAAGATGAAATTTGGACTGGGTCATCACTATGTCATATGTAGTATTTTGAGTCTGCCTGGAAAGGTGTTCCACTGCATGATTATATTACAATATTATAAGGTACTACAGAAGATTTATTATTTTAGGACTAAAATAAATTATAACTCTAAACCTAAATGTAACTGTAACCTTCTACCTATATCTTTATACATTTAGAACAATGAACAGTGTATTTCTTACATAGACCTTACTGATAAAAATAAACCTGAAGGGAGTGATTAAATGTAATTGCTGCTTTAACATAGATTATGGGGAACCATTTAAAATATCACCATAGAGATACCATATATATAATTCACATACTAAGGGGAGTTAAAAACGACTGTCCTTGAACTAGTCTCAGGGGAGTGACAAGGAGCGAGAGTTCCCCTTAAAAGGTGAGGTGTACTTGCACATTAGGATATGATGGTATTCAGCATTGGACTGCAGGCTATAAGTGCATTCTTCCACATTACTGGCTTCTGCCAGCGGATCTGTAAAGATCATCTGGAAATATAGGAGCTTATTGATTCTGCCATATAGGCGTCTGCCAAAAGATTAACGTTATGTTTGTTTACTTTTGTTTTATCTATCACTGTGGTGTATTACATTTAGCAGAACATTCATTGCTTGGTGTTGTTTTAAATCATTACTAAGATATGAATTGTAATTTGTTGTACTGTATAAAATGTTCCTACTGATGGTAAGTAATGGGTATTTCTCTGTAAAACACTGTGGGAATTGCTAAATGTTTGAATGTTTTGCTGACCTAAAACTTGGGGTCCTAATAAGAGTCCGTGCTATTCCAGTGCTAACAAGAACTTTTCAACTGTAGCTATTATGATGAGTAGGAACACATTATACCAACATTACTATGGCAATATTATCGCTATGGAAATAGATTTCTACCCACAGACACTGCCTATTATATACTGAAGGACATCGCTATGGGTAATTGCAGTATATATTTATCTGTTTTGTGTTTGTTGTATCAAGTCTTGTTTGGACGAGGTCTGGCTTCAGTAACCAGGAGGTTTGACACTGGTCTGGCTATTCTGTGAGTGTCACTTGAACAGTGTTGTTGTTGGCGGTGTTGGTTTATTCTAGGTGGTCCTACTGGAGTGGGTGTTTGTGTATGTCTCCGGCCTGCTATCACACACCTGTTTCTCTGTGGGATGTTCAGCACCGCCTACCTGGAATGCTGCTGTTGCCTTCTATAGGCCATTCCCTAGACCACTTTTAAAACTGTTGCTTTCCTTAGGCCATTCTCTAGACCACTTTTAAAATGGTCTTCACAGTCTTATTACAATCAGGCAGACCTGTCATGCATTTTCTGCTGCAGACTTTTAATTCAGTCTGTAAAGACAGTCACCAATTAGTCAGGATTGGTGCATAGGTTAATGGATTCAGTGAAAAGATTAAGGTATACATTGTAATGGTTAGGCTACATTTTTAGTGTTGAGGTTCTCATTGTAAAAATATTTCAGTCTGTAATTTTATTAAGCAGGTGTGCCAATCAGTTAGCCAGGATTTTATTATGCGTAGCGTAAAGGTTAGCATGAATGGTACAATGGTAAGCATGTACAGTCTAAAGATTAGTAAATACAGTGTAAAAAATAAGGTGTAATATGTTATAATATTGGTTGAGGTACAGACAGGTGTATGCATTGGAAGGGTTGAACAACCACAGCAATTAAGAAACTGTCCATGTCAAAAAAATGACAACTTACCATTGAAAAAACTTCCTGAATATAGCCCAAGGCTAAAATGTGCTGTGTAGAATTAAATCTGCATAGCATTGCCGATTGCTGTGGGCAATTACAGAGATTGGTTGCAGTAAACATTATTAAAAAACATTCAGTTCAGGAGTCAGCATTATGTTTTAATACATACATGTATAACATTGTATATACATGTTGTTGACTTCAAACAAAAACAGAGTTTGTTATTTAAAATATGTAGTTTGTTATCTTAAATTTTATTAAGAACTCATAAAAAGAACATTTTAAAAAAGTACTCAGTCTCTGTAGATCATTTCACTTTGGTGATCACATTCCAGTTTTTCCTTGTCCCAACTGATGCCCTATAAACCGGTACATAGGCCATAGTAGTTCCTATCCTGTTTATAGGATGGTGCAAATAAAATATTCCTTGTTGCTGTTTGGTAGAAGTAACCTATGGGTGGAAGTGGGTTTCCCTTCTCACTGTAGTGTTGAAATATTAATATGGTAAGATACAAATATAATGACTAGTTTGAATCTAGCCAGTGCACTACGACTGTTATATCAAAGGCTGTGAAGTATCTATATGGTAAGACACAAATATAATGACTAGTTTGAATCTAGCCAGTGCACTATGACTGCTATATCAAAGGCTGTGAAGTATCTATATGGTAAGACACAAATATAATGACTAGTTTGAATCTA